>CM035406.1:85502663-85691510 GCA_020310875.1 Ceratopteris richardii
AAATCATGAATAAGTCCCATTTTTCGTGAATAGGCCTTATTGGTACTAAGTGCGTATACAAGTTGAAGTGTAAACTTGATGGAAGAGTTGACAGGTATAAGGCTTGGCTTGTTGCGAAGGGTTATGCAGAGTAAAGAGGAATTGATTTTGATGAAAACTTTGCACCTACATGTCGAATGACTATTTTTCATAGCATGTGTGCACTTGAAGCTCATCATGGTTGGAATGTACATCAGTTGTACATTAAAACAACATCTATGAATGGTGACTTGCATGAGGAAGTGTATGTTTTTCAGCCTCGTTGCTTTGTGCAGAAAGGGCACAAAAACTAGGTGTGCAGGTGAAAGGAGGCATTATATGGTTTCAAGCAAGCACCACATGCTTGCTAAGAAGATACATGCCTATTTGATTGCACATGGTTTTGAGAATAGTCAAACTGAAGGCATGTTATATGTTAAGCTTGCTAATGATGTGCTTCTGAACATTGTTGTGTATGTTGATGACATGTTGCTCACTGGTCCTCATGAGAAGCATATTACTCATTTCAAGGCTGATTTGCATGCCTCATTTAAGATGTGTGATTTGGGGCATTTGCATCATTATTCGGGCATTGAGTTTATGCTAGTTGATGGTGGAATAGCTTTGTGTCAAACAAAATATATTGACACATTATTGCAGCATTTTGGCCTTGAAGACTTTAAACCTATTGCCACTCCAATGTAGACTGGTTTATGCTTGAGTCTTTATGATGTTGGAGATGCATTTGATGTTGTTCTGTATCAGCTAGGTATTCGATGCTTAATTTACTTATGCATTACTCAACCCAATATTTAGTTTTCTATCTGATAGATGAGAAGGTTTATGCATTGCCGAAGTGTCAAGCATTGGCAGGTGGTTAAGCGCATCTTTTGGTACTTGAGTGGTACCCGACTACTTGGACTATTTTATCCCAAGGGTGGATCACTACCGCTAGATTTGCATGCTTTTCTTTGCTATGATTGGGCTCATTTCTATGACACTCGTGTGTCCACTAGTGGCTTTTGTTTATGCATGGTAGCTCATGTATATCCTCGTTGAGCAAGAAGCAGCCTAGTGTGGCCACGTCTAGTTGTGAGGGTGAGTATATGGCAACTTTCACAGCGACTGTTGAGTGTGTGTGGCTCAAATGCCTTCTGGCAGATTTCGGTGTTGGTCAGTCTTCTTCCACCACCATCTTCACTCACAATGATAGTACATTTGTAGTTGTGAGGAACCTTGTCTTCCATGCTTGCACTAATCACATTGAAGTGCATTATCATTAGGTGAAGGAGAGATTATTTGTTGGACAGATCAGCATGGCATATATGCCCATGTAGGAGAACCTTCCAGACCTTTTGACAAAGGCTCGGTGCAGGGCGAAATTGGAAGCTTTATGCAAAGATTTGTGCTTAGTTCCTTTTGTGGATTGATTCCACATAGCTTTGAACTTTCTTATACATGAGTGCCAGCTCCTTATTCACCGCATCACTCCTGAGGGGGATTTTTTGATATGTTTATGTAGTGATGCATGTGTACACACTAGGACTACTAGGGTCTTTTTTTGCCTCTTTAGGATTTTTTTTCCCCCGGCTTGTATATATGTCTATAGCCCTAACGGGTTACTTATCTTGTACATTCTAGTGGTAATACATTTAGTATTGTGTGTTGTGCTCCAAGCTTCTTCTTCTTCCTTGTGCTCTTTGTGTGCTTCAGTAGATGTCTAACTCCAACATATAGATGCATCGATATTGATGCCCTAAATGATATACAAGTATGAGAAACATCAATTCACATCTTGAGAAGAAATTCAAGATATCATACTGTTGATTTCTCAAGCATTTTTGTGGAATACATTGTGTACATGAAGGATGGATCATACCTATTCCTAAGGAAATACTGACTAGGCATGTTATACAACTTTGGAATGAGTGGGAATAAACCACACACATAGCCCATTGGCCACAATGGTAAACTAAGTGTAGGTGAAAGACAACAAATAAAAAATATAACATTATATAGAAGTATAATTATAATTCTAAAATTATGCGATAACTATAAGAATCGAGTTGTCCTATGTTGTAGCGTATTGTCTCAATTCTTAAATGGCCCGATAATTGAAAATCTCAATGTAGGAAGAAAATTCCTTATATATATCAAGCATACAATAACTCAAGGATTGTTATAAGCTTACAATAACTCAAGGATTGTTTGATCCAAGGAAGATCGAATAACCAAATATTGATATTTTTTCATGCTTGCATCCAAAGTCATCTCATGAAGCTCAAATAAATGATCTAGCATTGCATCATCAACCATTAAAGCAAATTATAGATAGATTTGATTATGTTTTCTACATTGGATCCGAATTGATCTCATGAAGCTTTAAGAAACAAGCTAGATTTACCTTTCAAAATGTGTCACCATGTGGTTAAAGCAGTTCTTTAAGGACTTGGATTTACATGTAGAGAAAATCCTACTATTTTGGAATAATATATGAAGTGTATGCACTATCACTTTGTTAGAGAAGACGTCTTTGAAAATGAAGATGACATCGACACATTTACTCAAGGGAGAATGTTGCAAATGTCATGAAAAAAATTGGATGCTATTGATTTTGCCTAGTTCAATGAGACACTCAACATGCTAGAAATCGGATGATGTTATGATACACCAATTCGTATTATTCTTATTTTATAGGAATTTGTATTATTTGTATCTGATAGAAATTACTTCTTCTAATTATCTTTTTTGATACCTCATAAAGCTTCATACTCAATCATTATGTCTTTGGCTTTTTGTTTGTAAAATCTGCAATTATGGCATTATTGTGTGTGTGTGTATATATGTGAGTATTTTTTTATGATAATCATTAGTCTCACGTAACCAATTTTGGAGTGATATAGAGATTTTTGAAAATCATAAGACTTCAATTTTTCTTTTCAACAAGGTTTGAAGTTCAATTTTTGCATGAGAAGGATATTTTAGTATTGGAGATTATTTTATCCCGAATAACATTAAAAAAGTGGGTAAGAAGCACCCCAAATATCCAATTTCTACCTCACCATTAAATTTTCTAAAGAAAAAGAAAGAAGATATACCTCTATAAGATAATATTTTAAACATGCCTTGCACAACTTATCTCAGTAAAATGATGCGCTAGATTGGGAGAAACATGCCTCCATTACATACTATTCAACTTGATCATTGTCGACACTAAAACATTCCATGCACCTTGTCTATTCAAAGTCAATAGAAAACTTCATCATCTACACTGAATAGTATCATATACATCAGCTTTCATAAAAATTACTAAAAAAAGAGCGAGTGAATTAACTAAAAATCAAATAAAGTTAAGAAAACTTTATTGTCTATCCAATGGATGTAAAGGAATACAAATAGACGAGTAGGAAAGTAGAATTACCTATCGCAACTCAAAGTTAGAAAGTGCTAGCACTGCTTGACTATGCAATAAGATACGACAACCTAAACTTGAGGTGAAAGATGGAAAGGGAGACCTATTAAGCAAGGAGTTTCCCTTTTCTTATTGAGAATAAAGAAAAATAATCCAAGGATAGAAAGAGCCCATGGGAAACCATCTATCTTCACTCATTCCTTCAATTCTATGCTTGCCATTATGTTAGGGAGAGGTTATTTGTCGGACAGATCAACGTGGCATATATGCCCATGCAAGAGAACATTGGAGACGTTTTCACGAAGGCTCTGTGTAGGGAGAAATTTGAAGCTTTCCGCAAAGATTTGTGCTTAGTTCCTTTTGTTGATTGATTCCACATAGCTTGGCACGTCCTTATACACGAGTGCCAGATGCTTGTTCACCACATCACTCTCGAGGGGGATTTATTGATATGTTTAGGTACTGATGTGTGTGAACAGACTAGGACTACTGGTGTCCTTTTTTCCCTCTTAAGGAGTTTTTTCCCCCCGGCTTGTATATATGCCTATAGCCCTAACAGCTTACTTATCTTTGTACATTCTAGTGGTAATACATTTTGTATTGTATGTTGTGCTCCAAGCTTCTTCTTCTTCCTTGTGCTCTTCATGTGCTTCCATAGATGTCTAACTCCAACATATAGATGCATCTATATTGATACCCTAAATGATATACAAGTATGAGAAACATCAATTCACATCTTGAGAAGAATTTCAAGATATCATACCGTTCATTTCTCAAGCATTTTTGTGGAATCAGTTGTGTACATGAAGGATGGATCATACCTATTCCGAAGGAAATATCGACTAGGCATGTTATACAACTTTGGAATGAGTGGGAATAAACCACACACATAGCCCATTGGTTGCAATGGTAAACTAAGTGTAGGTGAATGACAAAAAATAAAAAATGTAACATTATATAGAATTATAATTATAATTCTAAAATTCTGCGATAACTATAAGAATAGAATTGTCTTGTGTTGTAGTGGTATTGTCTCAATTCTTAAATGCCCCCATAATTGAAACTCTTAATGTAGGAAGAAAATTCCTTATATATATCATGCATACAATAACTCAAGGATTGTTATAAGCTTACAATAACTCAAGGGTTGTTTGATCCAAGGAAGATAGAATAAGAAAATCTTGATATTTTCTCATGCTTGCATCCAAACTCATCTCATGAAGCTCAAATAAATCATCTTGGATTGCGTCATCAACCATTAAAGCAAATTATAGATAGATTTGATTATGTTTTCTACCTTGGATCCAAATTCATCTCATGAAGCTTTGAGAAAAAAGCTAGATTTACCTTTCCAAATGTGTCACCATGTGGTTAAAGGAGTTCTTTTTTAAGGACTTGCATTTACGTGTTGAGGAAATCCTCTATTTTGGAATAATGTATGAAGTGTATGCACTATCACTTGCAAATGTCATGACAAAAATTGGATGCTACTAATTTTGCCTAGTTCAATGAGACAATCGACATGATAGAGGTTGGATGATGTTATGATGCACCAATTCGTATTATTCTTATTTAATAGGAATTTGTAGTATTCTTATCTGATAGAAATTACTTCTTCCGTTTGTCTTTTTTGATACGTCAAAGAGTTTCATACTCAATCATTATGTCTTTGGCTTTTTGTTTGCAAAATCTGCAACTAAGGCACCATACATCTTTCAAAAATAAGTTAAACATGACGGAGTGAATTAACTAAGAATAAAATAAAGTTAAGATAACTTTATTGTCTAACCAATGGATGTAAAATGAATACAAATAGACGAGTAGGAAAGTAGAACTACCTATCGCAACTCAAAGTTAGAAAGTGCTAGCACTGCTTGACTATGCAATAAGATACGACAACCTAAACTTGAGGTGAAAGATGGCAAGGGAGACCTATTAAGCAAGAATTTTCCCTTTGCTTATTGAGAATAAAGTAAAAATAATGCAAGGATAGAAAGATCCCACGGGAAACCATCTATCTTCACTCATTCCTTCAATTCTATGCTTGCCAAAGGTGGTGTAATTTGAGGAGCTTCTAGTCGTTATGACTCAAAGTAGAAAAGAAGAAAAACGTGTAGAGACAAAAGGTGGATCATTCACAATCCCTTGAGAAGATGAGAAAGGAGAAAAACCGAAGACGCTTGGATTAAGTCACATCAAAGGTAACCCAACCAGCCCATGGAGGGAAAGCACAGAAGGCCTCTCGAGAGAAAGAGCAAGGGAAGGTGTGAGATTTATAATAATTTTTTCATGATAAATAGAATTTTCATTTTACTTCATGGTTTTGCCACTCTATTTTTGGAGTCTCACAACTTATATTTATTCATATTTGAAAAAGACTATTGGGCTTTCGTGGAATACAAAACTTCTTGCATGATTTTTAAAATAAAATCCCACTTAATAGGATCCAATCAGTCCCATTCCAATGATTTATTCAAGCAACTCTAATACGGATGAAGAAGATCGCATAATGGTTGACTCAAGAGAGGATGAGGATTGTACTCTAGTAACATTTAAAAGATTGTCCAATAATAATGAATCTTGTATGAAACTCAAAAACAGGAATGAATATCACATAAATGAAAGTTCAAGTCAAACTTTCATAGTGGAATGGAAAATGAATACAATTGAATCAGTAAAGCTTTTGGATATTGTTTCAAAGTCTAAGAATTTCTTTCAAATCTCTTTTTAGCATTGCAAAAGATTCGAAGATGAATCATATGCTTAGATTGTTTGATTCTTTAGAATAAATCTCAAGTCCTCGAAGAATACCATTCAATCATCGATCCATTTGAACTTACGGCGACACCTCTTGTGCCATAAGTTCAAGTCCAAGTAGAATCTATATGTTTGGGTTTGGGCTTGGAAAATGGCTAGGTATACTCTAGCACATCTTTATGGATGTCAATTATTTGTTTGTGAGGGAAACAATTAGCCTGCTGATGCTTTTCGTGTACCGTATATGCATGTCAAGAGCTATCAACTATAACTCAGAAGATGGTTGACAATTAACTTGGCATGCCCCAATCCTTCGTCCAAGGAACGCCTATTTTAGGTTCTATATATAATATTTCTACTTCAAATGTAAAATTGTTGTTACGCAAGGGGAGCCGAAACTTGTCGAGTTCTTGTGAGCCGACGGACCTATAAGATCTTATTTATGCTTCGAGATTCTATGTAGAAAGGTTGTCCTTCACGTCAGCTACGTCTTTAGCTCATGCCTGCAGAAAGGAAGATGATTTCCCTCACATCTGGTGCTGCCCTCACTTTGGCGCTGCTTCTTCTAACCACTGGTGAGTCTCTCTCTCTCTCTGCGTTAGTTTTCGACGATTCTCTGTCTCTCTCTTTCTCTCTCTCACACACACACACAGTGTGTGCGTTAGTTTTCGACGATTCTGTCGCTCTCTCATACTGTGTGCATTAGTTCTCGAAAACACACACACTCTCGCTCTCTCATAGTGTATGCGTTAGTTCTCGAACCTTCTCTCTCTCTGTCTCTCTCTCTCTCGCTCTCTCTCTCTCTCTCTCGCTCGATCTTCCACTTCCTCTGCCTGCGTCATCCCTTCCTTTTCCTTTCTGTGCTTTCATTATTCTTCATCAATTATATGATCTCGTCTGGCGTCCGCGCTTACGGAAATCAGAAAAGTGCATGCAGGAACTGTTTTTGGAGCGCGCTCTTTGCTCGACGCCCAGCAGGAACTTGGCGATGAAAGAAATAATGTCCAAGAAACTGTAGACGTCGTGAACAACCCTCGTGGATCGACAAGGATTCAGAACGGAGATGAAGAACGGAATGTTCTCCCTGGTCAGTTAAATCTTGCACCGCGGATTCCCATCCCACCATCTGCTCCTTCTTTCACTGATCTCTCGGACTACATACCAGCAGCCAAGATCTCTTTCCACCGTAATATGCCCCACAGACGATCGCCTGTTCCACCATCCGGCCCTTCATCGGACGAATTCCCTGACATATTACCAAGAAATTCCTTTAGGGAAGTTGAAGGAGGTGGTGCTTGTTGATAGTTCCAATATATTCAATCAACTCTTCAAACGTTTGAAGCATTTTGTTATGATTTATAGGTGTGAACGATCATGTCTCCATGTTTCTGTTTAGGTGGGTGTCCTAATGCGGATTGTGGTTGTGGCTTCTCCTTATCATTGGGCTTCACTCGAGTCCTCTCATCTATTTAAATGCATTTCCTTATGGAATCTGCCATTGAATCAAGCTACGCAAAAGATGCTTGCTCATAGGTTCGCATTGCCTAGTCTATTGAGAAAAAATGGTGTTCGCTTCTCATTAGAAGGGATTTCATGATTATGTTCCATGCAATTTCTAAATCCTTCCGCTATTTTCCTCATTGATGTAGCAACGGTTTGCATGAAATGTACAATATCTTTGGGTCCTCATTGACTTAGCAAGGGTTTGCATGAAATGTACAATATCTTTGGGAGTATCATGCTTAATGCTAGCGGGCATATATTCATTGGCGAATGCTTGCAAGAGGTCAACAATGCTTTTGAACTTTCTAACAACCAATCTCAAAAGACATCACAAGGAAACCAAAATGGATAAAGAAGTTTAAATAGTTTAAATAGTGGTAGACCTACAAGAGGTTGAGGAAGACCTAGATGAAACAACAGTGCCCAAAATAAGGGATGTGAAGCTTCCAACAAAAGTTTACATCAAAACACATGACTTGTATGTACTACAAATGTGAAAAAACCTTCTTTTTTGGGAATCAAAAGTGCTCAATAATTTACTTAGAGCTCACGACCTGGTATGAATTGACCAGAGCGCTTTTGCTAAATTCTAATTGGAGCATATAGCTAACTAAACAAAGTTATTTTGATCAATTTAGCCATACCATACATCAAGAAATGATTGTAATATATTAGGAGGATCATCCTGATATTTTAGGATCTAGAACATGTGCAGATATAGTCACCTTCTATGATTCATATCTCAAGTTTAACTAAACCAAATGTGATAAAAAATTATAAGAAAGTAGTAGAGAATTCAACATAAGTAACCCAATTTCGTGCATGCAAGTGATTGAGTACCCGCACAGAAATCAATTCCACAAGATCACCATAATGATGAAGATGTAGCAAAAAATTGTAGACAGAGATGTACTTCAAGAAACATATTGAAATGTATATTCTAATGAGGATATGATACAAGCGAAGTGTAGTAGACTACTCATACATGCAGGGAGCTCAATGTATGGTGATCGATGTAGGTCAATGTCTCTTAGAATGGCTCTTGTTAGATCGTGACTAAAAGCATGTCTGTTTATACTCATATTTGAGTTCCAATTTGAATTCTGCCTACCCTAAAAGTGATCCTATCGACTGATAAAATACTATAGAATCACTTTTGTTTTATTGTCTCTCATGTTTATGGAGATTCGTTTTTAATAGAGGATTTGTGCTATTTTATTATATACCTTATCCCTCTAAAAATTATAGAAATACAATTCTTGATCGTTGTGCTCTGTCCTATAGACATCCATAGTAGGTGAAAATGAACATGACAAGGACAATGAAAAAGGTGACCATGCCCATTTATCTTTCTCACAAGCTCACAAGTCTCACTTAGTAGGCTTGAATAGCCATCGATATTGGTGCAGATATTTTTGGGCAATCCTCAAGTCAACAAGGGATTCAACAATCTGCATAGCATCCTGACTTCAGCACCAGTGATAGAAATGCTTCGGGTTTATGAGGTGGCTCTAGATGCGCTAGTTCAGCTTTTCAAAGCTTTTCTATGTTTACTAGAGTCACTTGCCGTTTTACTTGAGCCTCTAGGATTGGTTTGTGTGACTCTTCTTTTTCATGCACACCAAAGTACAACTAAGGGTGCTTAGACTCACATGGTTATTCTATCGATCTCCTCTTGAGTGGTACAGATAATCATTGAGGAGATGACTTATCATGCACTTAAGACAATGAGGGTAGTTGTATGCAATGGGTGATGAAGCTATTCTTTCTTTATTATGTGTTCTTGTAGCGGATTGTAGGCTTGGTCTACTAAAAGAGATTGTGGAACATAAGGATTTGAATTTGATGCTTCCTAGTCTTGCTCCAAATACCCTACTTGTTAGTCCCTAGGGCAGATAGTGCAACACATCTAGGAACACTTAAGCCTCTCCTATAAAGATTTGGAGATACATATTCAGTAGGAAATTCCTCTAGAGAAGTTGAAGAAGGTGGTGCTTGTTGACAGTTCCAATATATTCAATCAACTCTTCAAACATTTGAAGCATTTTTTTTTACGAGTTATAGGTGTTAACAATCATGTTTCTAATGTGGATCGTGGTTGTGGCTTCTCCTTATCTTTGGGTTTCACTCGAGTCCTCTCATCTATTTAAATGCATTTCCTTATGGAATCTGCCATTGAATCAAGCTTCACCCAAAAGATGCTTCCTTATAGGTTGGCATTGCCTAGTCTATTGAGAAACAATGTTGTTTGCTTCTCATTAGAAGGGATTTGATGACTATGTTTCATGCAATGTCCAAATCCTTCCGCCATTTTTCTCATTGACTTAGCAAGGCTTTGCATGAAGTGTAGAATCTCTTTGAGAGTATCATGCTTAATGTTAGTGGGCATATATTCATTGGTGAATGCTTGCAAGAGGTCAACAGTGCTTTTGAACTTTCTAGTAGTGCAAGAGATAAGCATTCAATGAAAGAATATGAAGAAGCTACCAATCTCAAAAGACATCACAAGAAGAAAAAAATGGATAAAGAAGTTCACATAGTGGTAGACCTACAAGAGGATGATGAAGACCTCGATGGAATAGTAGCTCCAATAATGCCTAAAATAAGGGATGTGAAGTTTCCAACAACATTTTGTAGTAAAATACATACTTGCATGTACTAAAAATGTGAGAAAACCTTCTATTTTGGGAATCAAAAGTGCTCAATAATTTTCTTAGAGCTGACAATCTGGTATGAATTGACTAGAGAGCTTTTGAAAAAATCTTATTGGATTATATAGCTAACTAAAGAAAGTTATTTTTATCAATTAAGCCATACCATATGTGAAGAAATGATTCTAATATATCAGGGGGATCATCCCGATATTTTAGGATCTAGAAGATGTGCAGCTATAGCCACCTTCTATGATTCATATCTCAAGTTTAACTAAACCAAATGTGATAAAAATTTATAACAAATTAGTAGACACCTCAATCTAACTAACCCGATTTCATGCATGCAAATGATTGAGTACAGGCAGAAAAATCAATTCCACAAGATCACCATAATGATGAAGATGTAGCAAAAAATTGTAGGTAGAGATCTACTTGAAGAAACGTATCGAAACATATATGCAAATAAGAATATGATACAAGGGAAGTGTAGTAGCTCAATGTCTCTTAGACTGGCTCTTGTGTTTCGTGACTAAAAGCATGTCTATTTATAGTCATATTTGAGTTCTAATTTGAATTTTCCCTAACCTAAAAGTGATCCTATCGAGTGATAAAATACTATTTTTTTGTACGAAAATACTATAGAATCATTTTTGTTTTATTGTCTCTCATGTTTATGGACATTCTTTTTTAAGAGAGGATTTGTGATATTCTATTGTACTACTTATCTGCATAAAAATATAGAAACATAATTCTTAATCGTTGTGCTCTGTCCCCTACATGGCCATAGTGGGTGAAAGTGAAGATAACAAGGACAATGGAAAAAGTGACCATGCCCATTTATCTTTCTCACTAGCTGACAAGTCTGACTTAGTAGGCTTGAATAACCATCAATATTGGTGCGGAGATTTTTGGGGAGATCCTTGAGTCAACAAGGGAATCAACAATCAGCACAGCATCTTGACTTCAACAACACTGATAGGAATGCTTCGGGTTTATGAGGTGGCTCTAGATGAGCTGGTTGAGATTTCCAAAAATTTCTATGTTTACTTGAGTCACTTGTGGTTTATTTGAGCCTCTTGGATTGGTTTGTGTGACTCTTGTTTTTCCTGCTCACCAAGGTAGAACTAAAGTTTCTTAGACTCACATGGTTATTCTATCGAGCTCCTTTTGAGTGGTATGGATAGTCACTGAGGAGATGATTTAGCATGCACTTGAGATAGTGAGGGTAGTTGTATGCAGCGGGTGATGAAGCTATTGTTTCTTTATTATGTGCTGTTGTAAATGAGGATTGAGATGTAACCAGATGATTCCTTGTGGACACTGTGCTTTGTGTACTCTGCTCATTAGCGTATCTTGTGGGTATTTAGAAATAATATTTTTATTGTAGGGTTTGCCTCATATTGATCTCTACAATTCCTAGAGCATGCATGGGTTGTCTAGATCGTATCTGATGAGATGCTCTTAGTGGATTGTAGGCTTGGTCTACTAAAAGAGATTGTGGAAGATAAGGATTTGAATTTGATGGCTCTAAGTCTTGCTCCAAATACCCTACTAGCTTAGTCCCTAGGGAACGTAGTGCAATAGATCTAGGAACACTTAAGCCTCTCTTATAAAGATTTGGAGATACATATTCACTAGGAAGTTTCTTTAGAGAAGTTGAAGGAGGTGGTGCTTGTTGATAGTTCCAATATATTCAATCAACTCTTCAAGCCTTTGAAGCATTTTTTTTATGAGTTATGGGTGTTAACAATCACATCTTCATGTTCTGCTTTAGATGGGTGTCCTAATGTGGATCGTGGTTATGGCTTCTCCTTATGGTTGGGTTTCACTCGTGTAATCTCATCTATTTAAATGCATTTCCTTACGAAATCTGCCATTTAATCAAGATTAACCCAAGAGATGCTTGCTCATAGGTTGGCATTGCCTAGTCTATTGAGAAACAATGTTGTTTGCTTCTCATTAGAAGGGATTTCATGACTATGTTCCATGTAATGGCCAAATCCTTCCGCTAAATCCCTCATTGACTTAGTAAGGCTTTGCATGAAATGTACAAGCTCTTTGAGAGTATCATGCTTAATGTTATGGGCATATATTCATCGGTGAATGCTTGCAAGAGGTCAACAATGGTTCTGAACTTTCTATTAGTGCAAGAGATAAGCATTCAGTGAAAGAATATGGAGGAGTCAACCAATCTCAAAAGAACTCACAAGGAGGAAAAAATGGATAAAGAATTTCACAAAGTGGTAGACTTACCAGAAGAAAAGGAAGACCTAGATGAAATAACAGCTCCAAGAGTGCCCAAAACAAGGGATGTGAAGTTTCCAACAAACAATTGCATCAGAACAGGTAACTTGCATGAAAATATGAACAAACTTTCTATTTTGGGAATCAAAAGTGCTCAATAATTTGCTTAGAGCTCACAACTTCGTATGAATTGACCAAAGAGCTTTTGCAAAAATCTAATTGGAGTGTATAGCTAACTAACGAAAGTTATTGTGATCAATTTAGCCATACCATACATCAAGAAATGATTGTCACATATCAAGGCGGGTAATCCTGATATTTTAGGATCTAGAAGATGTGCAGACATAGTCTCCTTCTGTGATTCATATCTCAAGTTCAACTAAACCAAATGTGATGAACATTTATAAGAAATTAGTAGACACTTCAATCTTACTAACCCAATTTTGTGCATAGCAAATGTTTGAATAGATGTACAGAAATCGATTCCAGAAGATCGCCATAATCATGAAGACGTAGAAAAAAATAGTGGCCAGAGATTTACTTGAAGAAACATATCAAAGTGTATATGATAATAAGAACATGATACAAGGGAGGTTGAGTAGACGACTCATAGAGTTGGTGAGCTCAATGTATGGTCATTGATGTAGCTCAATGTCTCTCAAAATGGCTCTCCTAAGCCACGACTCTCATCTATTTAAATGCATTTCCTTATGGAATCTGCCATTGAATCAAGCTTAACCCAAGAGATGCTTGCTCATAGGTTGGCATTGCCTTGTCTATTGAGAAACAATGTTTTTTGCTTCTCATTATAAGGGATTTGATGACTATGTTCCATGCAATGTCTAAATCCTTTTGCTATTTTTCTCATTGACTTACTAAGGCTTTGCATGAAATGTAGAATCTCTTTGAGAGTATTGTGTTTAATGTTAGTGGGCATATATTCATCGGTGAGTGCTTGAAAGAGCTCAACAATGCGTTTGAACTTACTAGTATTGCAAGAGATAAGCATTCAATGAAAGAATATGAAAGACTCAACCAATCTCAAAAGAAATCACAAGAACAAAAAAATGGATAAAGAAGTTCACATAGTGGTAGACCTACAAGAGGATGAGGAAGACCTAAATGAAATAACAGCTCCAAGAGTGCCCAAAATAAGGGATGTAAAGCTTTTCCAATAAAAGTTTCCATCAAAACAGATAACTTGCATGTACTAAAAATGTGAAGAAATCTTCTATTTTGGGAATCAAAAGTGCTCGATAATTTGCTTAGAGCTCACAACCTGGTGTGAATTGACCAGAGAGCTCTTGAAAAAATATAATTGGAGTCTATAGCTAAATAAAGAAAGTTATTTTGATCAATTTAGCCATACCATACATCAAGAAATGATTGTAATATATGAGGGGGATCATCCCAATATTTTAGGACCTAGAAGATGTGCAGACATACTCACCTTCTATGATTCATATCTCGAGTTCGACTGAACCAAATGTGATGAAAATTTAAAAGCAGGTAGTATACACTTCAATCTAACTAAGCCAATTTCGTGCATAGCAAAAATTGAGTACACGTAGAGAAATCAATTCCACAAGATCACCATAATGATGAAGATGTAGTAAAAAAAAGTAGACAGAGATGTACTTGAAGAAAGGTATCGAAATATATATGCTAATGAGAATATGATACAAGGGAAGTGTAGTATACTACTCATAAATGCAGTAAGCTCAATGTATGCTAATTGATGTAGCTCACTGTCTCTCAGAATCGCTTCTGTAGGTCGTGACTAAAAGCATGCTATTTTTACTCATATTTGAGTTCCAATTCGAATTTTCCCTCACCTCAAAGTGATCCTATACTTAGGGATGATTTGAATTGCTTCATCCTACCTGATTCATGAGTTGAGCTCCCTTAATTCATGAGATTCTTTATTCTCTTGGCTTTTATAATTAGTAAAAGTAACTATGTCCAAAATGACTAGCATAGGTTCACATGTATTTCTTTCTTGTGGGAAAATGAAATGATGTGTAGTGAATAATTAGCCAAGCACATAGGCTTGTTGATTGTACCAAGGGTTCCTCCTCAAGCCTAAGATGTTTGAGTCTTCAGACCTTCATGATATCATGTAGTCCAATCATTGATTTGAATCTATTTAATTTGCTTCCATCGAATGCCTTCGTCATCATATCTGCACGACGTTGTTGTATAGATACATATGTGAGTTGTATCCTCTTACTCATAATTGTTTCCCTGGCATTATGGTAGTGAATGTCTATATGTTTGGTCCTAGCATGATAGATAGGATTAGTTGTAAGATTTAATGAGCTAATGTTGTCCCCAAACATATGTGGAGTTGAAGTAGTCAACCCTAAATCAGAGTAAAGGATTCTAATCCACATAGTTTTTTGTGTTGCATTTGAAAGTACTTTGTATTTAGCCTCCAATGATGAAAGACCAATTGTAGGTTGCTTCTTGGAAGACCATGATATCAATTTAGTACTTGCAAAAGTAATGTAACCTGATGTGCTTCTCCTTTCATCTTTAGAGCCTGCCCAATCTGCATGAGAAAATGTTTAACATCTACATCAGATGTATATGGATAGTATAGTCCTTCATTCATTGTACTCTTCACATACTTTAGGATTCTCATGGCTACTTCCATTGAGGTTTCCTTAGAGTGTGCATGAAGTGACTCAGCATACTAATTCCATAGCATATTTGTAGTTAGAGTAGCAGAATTCAAGTTTCTAACTAAGCTTTGATAGCTAGTTACATCATCAATGAGTTCTCCTTCATGAGCACTTAATTTTTTTTTTACCTTCAGGGCATACCTGCAATCTTTGTATTTTCCATCTTGAACTTCATAAGCATATCTCTTATGTACTTTCTCTGGGTTAAGAACATACCCTTCTCTATATATACCACTTCAAAACCTAGGAAGTATGTGAGTAGGCCAAGATCATTGATCTTAAACTCTTCCTTCATTTGAGCTTTGATCTTCCTTATTCCATCTACATCACTTCTTGTAATGATTTTATCATCCACATATACACAGAGATATATGACCTCTAAGTGATTGCTCTTGATGAAGATTGAAAGATGTACCTTGCTTACCATAAAGCCTTTATCCTGCAAGTACGTGACAAGTCTACGATTCTAAGGTCTATGAGCTTGCTTCAAGCCATACAAAGCTTTCCTTGACTTTCATACATATTTTGGATATGATTGATCTTCAAAGTGAGAGGGTTGATCCAAATACACCTCCTCTGAAATCCAACCATTTAGAAAAGCATTTTTGACATCGATTTGATAGATATTCCAAATCTTGGAAGATGCTACACTCATAAGTACTCTAAATGTGGGCATTTTCGCCATAGCTGACAATGTCTCTTCATAGTGAATGCATTGGATTTGTGAAAATCCCTTGTCTACAAGCCTTTCTTTGTACCTATTAACTGATCCATCAAAATTCTTCTTTTCCTTGTAGATCCACCTTGAGCCAATGACCTTCATAGATGATTCCTAGGAAACCAATTCCCAAGACTTATTTTCTTGTTGAGATTTTATTTCTTCTTCCATGACATCTCTCCATTCTAACTTCTTCATATGTAGATGTTTCGTCTCATTTTGTATCATGTGCTATGTAAATAGAATTCTTAGTGGCCAAAGAAGTTTCATAACCATACCTTTATGGCTTCCTTTTTTCTCTAGTAGACCTTCTTATAATTTGTTGAGATGATTTTGCTACATCTCTCATCTCTTGCACTTTGGCTTTGCCTTTAGAGCTCCAAGAGTTAATTTCTCCTCTTGGAGTCTTGTGGTCATCTTCAAAATCACTTGATGCTTCAAGTGTAAGCTCATTCTCTTTTGACAATGTTGTAAAGTCTTCCTCTAGGTTAAAGTTTGATTTTCCTACAATCATCTTCAAACCAAGAGCTGTTTTCATCAAACACATCTCTACTTACAATAAAACCTTTATTTTATTGGGTTATATAGCCTATAACCTTTTTTATTAAAGTTATAACCAATGAATATACATTTATTTCCCTTTGGATTTAGTTCGCCTATGATTCGTTAAGGTATATGTGCATTTGCTCTACACCCAAAGATCCTGAAATGATCAAGGATAGGTTTTCTTCCAATCCATGCTTCATATGGTTTAATCCCATCTAATCTTTTTGATGGGATTCTATGGATTAGATAGGAGCCGTGGATACAACCTCTACACCTCTGCCAATAAATAATTGGGAAACTTCTTCTCATTTAGCATTCACCTTTCAGCCTCTACTATGGTTCTATTTCTTCTCTTTGCTACTCCATTTTGCTCTAGGTATACGTGCTTCTATTTAGAAATAATATTGCTGTTGTAGCATTTGCCTCATATTGATCTCTACAATTCCTTGACCATGCATGGGCTGTCTAGATTAACGATTTGATTTTGATGGCTCTACATCTTGGTCCAAATACCCTACTTTCTGAGTCAATAGGAAAGGTAGTGCAACACATCTAGGAACACTTAAGCCTCTCCTATAAAGATTTGGAGATACATATTCACTAGGAAATTCCTCTAGAGAAGTTGAAGGAGGTGATGCTTGTTGACAGTTCCAATATATTCAATCAACTCTTAAAACGTCTAAAGCATTTCTTTTATGAGTTATAGGTGTTAACAATCATGTCTCCATGTTCCTCTTGAGGTGGGTGTCCTAATGTGGATCATGGTTGTGGCTTCTCCTTATCTTTGGGTTTCAATCGAGTCCTCTCATCTATTCAAATGCATTTCCTTATTGAATCTGCAAGTGAATCAAGCTTCATGCAAAAGATGCTTGCTCATAGGTTGGCATTGTCTAGTCTACTGAGAAACAATGTTGTTTGCTTCTCATTAGAAGGGATTTGATGACTATGTGCCATGCAATGGCTAAATCCTTCCGCTATGTCCCTCATTGACTTAGGAAGGCTTTGCATGAAATGTAGAATCTCTTTGAGAGTATCATGCTTAATGTTAGTGGGCAAATATTCATCGGTGAATGCTTGCAAGAGGTCAACAATGGTTCTGAATTTTCTAGTAGTGCAAGAGATAAGCATTGAATGAAAGAATATGAAGGAGTCAACCAATCTCAAAAGAACTCACAAGAAGAAAAAAATGAGGATGAGGAAGACCCAGATGAAATAACAGCTCCTAGAGTGCCCAAAATAAGAGATGTGAAGTTTCCAACAAAAGTTTGAATCAAAATAGATTACTTGCATGAACTAAAAATATTAAGAAACATTCTAGTTTGGGAAAAAAATGAGGATGAGGAAGACCCAGATGAAATAACAGCTCCTAGAGTGCCCAAAATAAGAGATGTGAAGTTTCCAACAAAAGTTTGAATCAAAATAGATTACTTGCATGAACTAAAAATATTAAGAAACATTCTAGTTTGGGAAACAAAAGTGCTAAATACTTTTCTTAGAGCCCATAACCTGGTATGAATTGACCAAAGAACTTTTGCAAAAATCTAATTGGAGTGTATAGCTAACAAACCAAAGTTATTGTGATCAATTTAGCCATACCATACATGAAGAAATGATTGTAACATATCAGGGGGGGGTAATCCTGATATTCTAGGATCTAGAAGAAGTGCAGACAAAGTGAGCTTCTATTATTCATAAATTTCAACTAAACCAAATGCGATGAAAATTTATAAGAAATTAGTAGAAACTTCAATCTAACTAACCCAATTTCGTGCATAGCAAATACTTGAGTAGACATAGAGAAATTGATTCCACAAGATTACCATAATTATTAAGATGTAGCAAAAAATAGTAGATAGAGATGTACTTCAAGAAACATATCAAAATGTATATGATAATGAGAACATGATACAAGGGAAGTGTAGTGGACTACTCATACATGTGGTGAGCTCAATATATGCTCATTGATGTAGCTCAATGTCTCTCAGAATGGCTCTCTTGGCCACGACTAAAAGCATGTCTATCTATACTCATATTTGAGTTCCAATTTGATTTTTACCTTACCTAAAAGTGATCCTATACTTTATGGATGATTTGAATTGATTCGTCTTATCTCATGAGTCATGGGTTAAGTTCCCTTAACGCGTGACATTCTTTATTCGCTTGGCTTTTATAATTATTCAAAGTAACTATGCCCAAAATAGCTAGCATAGTCTCATATGTAGTTCTTTATTGTGAGGAAATGAAATGATGTGTAGCCATGAATAATTATCCAAGCACTTAGGCTTGCTGAGTGTATCAAAAACTCTCCCTCAAGCCTAAGATGCTCCAGTCTTCTACCTTCATGATTCAGTGTAGTCTAATCATTGATTTGAACCTATTTAATTTGCTTCCATCCAATGTCTTTGTCTAATGTTGTATAGATATATATAAGAGTTGTATCTCCTTAGTCGTAATTATTTCCCTGACATAATGGTAGTGAACCTCTATATGTTTGCTCTTGGCATGATAGATCGGATTAGTAGTAAGATGTACTGAACTAATGTTGTCCCCAAATATATGTGGAGTTGAAGTATTCAACCCTAAATCAGATTATAAGCTTATAATCCACATAGCTTCTTGTGTTGCATTTGCAAGTCGCCTATATTCAACCGCAATTGATGAAAGAGCAACTCTAGGTTGCTTCTTGCAAGACCATGATATCAATTTAGTACGTACAAAAGTAATGTAGCCTGATGTGCTTCTCCTTTCATCTTTAGAGCCTCCACAATTTGCATCAAAAAGGTTGAACATCGATATCAGATGTGTGTGGATAGTATAATCCTTTGTGTATTGTACTCCTCAAATACTTTAGGATTCTCTTGGCTACTTCCATTGAGGTTTCCTTGGAGTGTGCATGAAGTGACTCAACACATTAACTCCATAGCATATATCTACTCTAGTTAGAATAGCATAATTCAAGTTTCTAACTAAGCTTTGATAGCTAGTTACATCCTCAATGAGTTCATGCACCTTCATGAGCACTTACTTTTTTATTTACCTTAAGGGCATACCTCCAATATTTGTATTTTTCATCTTGAACTTGGTAAGCATATCTCTAATGTACTCTCTCTGGGTCAATATCATACCTTTCTCTATATATACCCATTCCAAACCTAGAAAGTATGTGAGTACGCCAAGATCATTGATCTTGAACTCTTCGTTCATTTGAGCTTTGATCTTCCTGATTCCATCTACATCACTTCTTGTAATGATTTTATTATCCGCATATACAAAGAGGTATATGACCTTTGAGTGATTGCTCTTGATGAAGATAGCAGGATCTACCTTGCTTACAATAAAGCCTTTATCGTGCAATTAAGTGCCAAGTCTACGATTCCAAGTTCTAGGAGCTTACTTCAAGCCATACAAGGCTTTCCTTGACTTGCATACATATTCTGGATATGATTGATCCTATAAATGAGAAGAATGAACCAAATACACCTCCTCTAAAAACAACCATTTAGAAAAGCATCTTTAACATTTATTTGATAGATATTCCAATTCCTGGAAGATGTTACACTCATAAGTACACTAACTATGGGCATTTTCGCCATAGGTGAGAATGTCTCTTCATAGTGAATGCCTTGGGTTTTTGAAAATTCCTTCGCTACAAGCCTTGCTTTTTACCTCTTAATTGAGCCATGAAAATCCTTCCTTTCCTTGTAAATCCACCTTGAGCCAATGACCTTCATAGAGGGTTCCTTGGAAACCAATTCCCAAGACTCATTTTCTTGTAGAGCTTCTATTTCTTCTTCCATGGCATCTCTCCATTCTGGCTTCTTCTTGTCTTCTTCATATGTAGATGGTTCTTCTGATTTTGTATCATGTGCTATGTAAATAGAATGATTAGTGGCCAAAGAAGTGTCATGACCATACCTTTCTGGCTTCCTTTTCTCTCTAGTAGACCTTCTTATAGTTTGTTGAGATGATTTTGCCACATCTCTCATCTCTTGGACTTTGGCTTTGCCTTTAGAATTCCAAGAGTTGATTTCTCTTCTTGGAGTCCTGTCGTCATCTTCAAAATCACTTGATGCTTCAAGTGCAAGCTCATTCTATTTTTACAATGTTGTTAAGTCTTCCTCCAGGTCATAGGGAAGTTTGATTTTCCTACAATCATATTCAAACCAAGAGATGTTTTCATCAAACACATCTCTACTTACAATAAAACCTTTGTTTATTGGGTTATATAGCCTATAACTGTTTTTCTTGAAGTCATAGCAAATGAATACATATTTATTTGCCTTTGGATGTATTTTGCCTCTAATTTGTTAAGGTATGTGTGCATATGCTATGCACCCAAAGATTCTGAAATGATCAAGGCTAGGGCTTCTTCCAATATATGCTTCATATGGTTTCGTCCCATCTAATGTTTTTTATGGGATTCTATTGATTAGATAGGGGCCATGGATACAACCACTGCCCACAAGAAATTGGGAAACATCTTCTCATTTAGCATTGACCTTTAAGCCTCTACTATGGTTCTCTTTCTTCTCTTTGCTACTCCATTTTGCTCTAGGGTATACCTGGTTGTATTTAGAAATAATACTGCTATCGTAGGGTTTGCTGCATATGGATCTCTACAATTCCTTGAGCATGCATGGGTTGTCTAGATTGTATCCGATGAGATCCTCTTAGCGGATTGTAGGCTTGGTCCATTAAAAGAGATTGTGGAAAATAAGGATTTGAATTTGATGGCTCTAATTCTTGCTCCAAATACCCTACTTGCTGAGTCCCTAGGACAAGTAGTGCAACAGATCTAGGAACAATTAAGCCTCTCCTATAGAGATTCGGACATACATATTCACTAGGAAATTCCTCTAGAGAAGTTGAAGGAGGTGGTGCTTGTTGATAGATCCAATATATTCAATCAGCTCTTCAAACGTTTTAAGCATTTTTCTTATGAGTTATAGGTATTCACAATCATGTCTCCATGTTCCCCTTTAGATGGGTGTCCTACTGTGGATCGTGGTTGTGGCTTCTCCTTATCTTTGGGTTTCACTCAAGTCCTCTCATATATTTAAATGCATTTCCTTATGGAATCTACTAGTGAATCAAGATTCATTAAAAAAATGCTTGCTCATAGGTTGGCATTGCCTAGTCTATTGAGAGTTGTTTGCTTCTCATTAGAAGAGATTTGGTGACTATGTTTTATGCAATGTCTAAATCCTTCTGCTATTTCCCTCATTGAATTAGCAAGGCTTTCCATGAAATGTACAATCTCTTTGAGAGTATCATGCTTAATGTTAGTGGGCATATATTCATTGGCGAATGCTTGACAAAGGTCAACAATGCTTCTGAACTTTCTAGTGGTGCAAGAGATAACCATTCAATGAAAGAATATGAAGGAATCAACCAATCTCAAAAGAAATCACAAGAAAAAAGAAATTGATAAAGAAGTTCATATAGTGGTAGACCTACAAGAGCATGACGAAGACCTAGATGAGATACCTCCAAGAGTGTTCCAAAATAAGGGATGTGAAGTTTCCAACAAAAGTTTGCATCAAAACAAATCACTTGCATGTACCAAAAATGTGAATAAACCTTCTATTTTAGGAATCAAATGTGCTCAATAATTGGCTTAGAGCTCACAACCTGGTATGAATTGACCAGAGAGCTTTTGCAAACATCTCATTGGAGTGTATAGCTAACTAAAGAAAGTTATTTTGATTAATTTAGCCATACCATACATGAAGAAATGATTGTAACATATCAGTGGGGGGGTCATCCCGATATTTTAGGATCTAGAAGATGTGCAGACATAGTCACCTTGTATGATTCATATCTCAAGTTCAACTAAACCAAATGTGATGAAAGCTTATAAGCAATTAGTAGACACTTCAATCTAACTAAGCCAATGTCGTGCATAGCAAATGTTTGAGTACACATAGAGAAATCGATTCCACAATATCATCATAATCATGAGGATGCAGCAAAAAATAGTAGACAGAGATGTACTTGAAGAAACACATGAGAATGTATATGCTAATGAGAATATGATACAAGGGAAGTGTAGCAGACTACTCATACATGCGGTGAGCTCAATGTGTACTCATTGATGTAGCTCAATGTGTCTCAAAATTGCTCTCATAGGCCATAGCAATTACCCACCACACACTTATATGATGCATCATGTATTGGTTGCAAAAGGATTGTGGAATATTGTGCAAGGTGTTGAAAAACCTCCTATTTCACTTGCAAACATAGTTGCTGAAGGTGATGCATATGGCATTGAAGATGGTGATATTCTTTAGATTCATGTTCGTATTACGGTTCCTACTACACCTACTATAGAGAAACTTCATTGGGATGGTAAAGATGGTCAAGCACATGCATTGATAGCCTTGTCTATCAAACATGCCATTATTCCCCACATTCACTCCTACGAAATAGCAAAGGATGCTTGGTATACACTAACCACTTTATACCAAGCAAGGAATGAGGATCGTGTTGCTTAGCTCCAAAACTAGTTGGAGAGTGAGCACATGAATGAAGGAGATCCCATGGAAAGTTTTTTGACAAAGATCAAAGATTTATAGGACCTGTTGATTTCTACTAATGAAGTCTTGCCTGATAGTTCACTTGTGTAGATTGTTCTGAATGGTCTTCTAGATTCATAGTAGAGTTTAGCTTCTACTTTTTGATTCAGGATCAAAGGCAATCCAAATGCCTTAACATTTGAGGATTTAGTCTCTATTCTATTGCAAGAAGATGATTCTAGGCAAAACAAGTTATTATGCATGTTGTAGATCAAGCTTTCTTGGCTAGTCAGAACGGCAAAGGTATATGGATCTCTTCTACTAGTAAGTGAAAATCTGCTAATTCTACACAATCAAAGAAGGATGATAAAGATGAGAAGAAAATAGAAAAGCACAAATTGTTTTGTAAATATTGTAAAGGCAATGATCATGTCATAAAGAGTTGTCCAAAACTGGTTGCAAAAGAGGCAAAGAAAAAAGAGGCTCGAATGGTTGTTGTAGAGGCCTCTATACCCAAAATAGAGTTTGCTAATCTTGTGTAGAATGAAGAATGGGCATTTACTAATGTTTGTAGTTATGAACCATCTTCTCATGAGCAGTGTACGTCTACAATAGACAAAGATGTTTGGTACTTTGATAGTGGGGCAACCAAACATATTACCTCACAGTGTAGTTTCTTCACTTCACTTAAGTCTGTTCCTACAGGGAATATTGTCCCACGCGCCAACAACTCCTCTTGTCCTATTATGGGAGTTGGTAAGATCATTCTAACTACTGCTGATGGTAGTTCTTTTACATTGTCGGATGCTTTATTTGTGCCAGGGATCAAGAAACATCTATTATCAGTTTCAACATTAGCTAAGATCTGCTTCGTTGTGAAATTTGTTGATGATAGATATACATTTCATAATTTGTCAAATCGTGATATCATTATTGCTTCTAGCATTTTATGTTGTGGGTTGTATAAGCTCATAGATTATGCAAAATCGATTAATGATTCAACTTGCGGAGTTCAAGATTCTTAGGCCATGTCAAATGCAAATCTTTGGCATGCACCCTTTGGTCATCTGAATTTTGCTAGTTTGCTATGCCTCGAGAAATCTGAAATGGTTTCCCCTTTGCCCAAATTTGAGGCATCTAGAAAACATGTCTATGAAGTTGTATTTTGGGCAAACTGTAGTGTTCCTTCTTCCCAAAAGATGGTTTAGTTCGAGCTACTTAGAAATTTTATTTTGTTCATAGTGATAGTTGTGGTCCTATGCAAACATCCTCTTTTCGGAAGTATCTTTACTGTGTGAATTTCATTGATGATTTTTCCTTGCATGCATGGGTATATCCATTGAAAGAAAAGTCTGAAGTGTTTATGTGTTTCAAATAGTTTTTGGTTTTGTCTAAAAAACCTGTCAGCAAGTAAAATGGGGACCCTTCATTCTGATCAGGGGGGGATATATGTCTTTTGATTTTAATGCATTTCTGGCTAAACGGGAGATAAAACATCAGTGTATAGTTCCACATACACCTCAATAGAATGGAGTTGCTAAAAGGAAGAACAGGTCACTCATGGAGATGGCGAGGTGTATGGTCAAGAGTCAAGCTTTACCACGTAGTCTTTGGCTTGAGGTTTTTATGTATGCAACATATGTACTTAATAGGTGTCCCACTAAAGCATTGCAATCTACCTCTCCATGTGAGACTTGGCATGGCCGCAAGCCAGCTATTGCTCACCTATTTGTGTTTCGTTGTCTCGCATATGCATTAGTGCCTGAACAACAACATAGGAAATTGGATGATAAAGCATTGAAATGTATTTTTGTTGGGTAGAGTTCTAAAAGCAATGGCTATCATCTGTATCATCTATAGACGAAATGCATTTTGGTTAGTTGTTATGTTGTTTTTGTGGAAGATGTTATTCAGCCATTGCTTTCATGTACTAAGGAGACATCAGATAGCTCCAAAGATATGTTTGACACTTTGCTGCCTCTTTTTATAGGTGGAAATTCTAGCCTTGGTCCGAATGAGGAAATTTCTCAACCTTTAGAGGTTTCATGTGATGATGAAGACCATTCAAAATTTGATGCAAATTTACATGATGCACTTGATGAGAGAGCTAATATGAAAGAGGTAAACAGTATGCCAAAATGGTTTGTGTAGACTTTGCATGATAGAAAATTAGATGCACCTTTGTCATATCATATTTTTTTAGGCTCACATGGTGCTTCTTTTGCATCACATTGCTATGCTACGACTGCCTCTAGTCTTTGTGATGAGAATGAGCTTGTTTCATTTGATGAAGCAAAAAATTCACAAAATTAGATGGCTGGTATGCAATTAGAATATGATGCAATTATGAAAACTTTTACCTATTCTTTATGTGACTTGCCTTCTGGCAAGAAGGCCATTGGCACTAAGTAGCTATACAAGCTGAAGGGTAAACCCGATGGAACAATTGACATGTATAAGGTTAGGCTTGTTTCAAAGGATTATGCTCAAGAAAGAGGCATTGATTTTGATGAGACCTTTGCTCCTACATGCCAAATGACTATTGCTCGTAGCATTAGTGCACTTCCAGCTCATCATGGTTGGAACATACATCAATTGGACATTAAAACTGCATTTTTGAATGGTGATTTGCATGAAGAATATGTTTTCATCCCATGGTTTTACACTTCAGACCATCTTAGAGCATGTACATAGCTCCAAGAAAGAAGAATCCATTCTTGACATTAGGACCTTGGGGATGAAGTTGGGAGCTCTAGGTGAATTCTATACTCTAGAAGTTTCTAGTGATAGATCTCGCACTTAGATATTACACTTCAGACCATCTTAGAGCATGTACATAGCTCCAAGAAAGAAGAATCCATTCTTGACATTAGGACCTTGGGGATGAAGTTGGGAGCTCTAGGTGAATTCCATACTCTAGAAGTTTCTAGTGATAGAATCCCAACAAGAGAGATCAGGTGGAAAATTCAAGATCTTAAGCTGCCATGTTATCAAGTCTATATAAGTCTCTGCACAAGAATGTTGTTGAATAGTGGATCAACAAGTGGGAACATTGCTTTTGCTTATGTCATATCATGGATGATATGCATAAGATTCAATTGGCTACTTATCCCCTCATGAGGTTCGAGCATAGGTGCTGGTGTAAGGTAGAGCAAGGCAAAAAATAACCCACGAGATGGGATAAGTTTTTCTTTTTTTATAATAATTTTATGTCACTTGGCAAGAGATCTAGGGTACTTGATAGATGGTTTTTAATTAGTCCAAAAAGCAAACTGTCCGGGAATACGAAGAAAACTATAGGGAGGTACTTCTCAAAGTTCTACATTCTATACTAGACTTTCTCGAAGTCTATAAGTTTGTTTTGGGCTTGAGAGAAACCATTTGACCTTTAGTTACAAAGGAGAGGTGTCATTCTTTGGCACATGCTATAGAGATGGATCTCATCTATGAGGATGATCATAAGAGAATAAACTTCAAGGGCCAAAGGTCCTCTTGGACTAAGAAGAATTGGCCCTCTAGTTTGATTGCTCTTGTTTTGATTCATTAGGGTGAAAAACGGCCCAAAAAGGGTCGTGTAAGGATTTCAATTAGTTGTTGTTAATCTGGATTAAAAATGTCAAATCCTTTAAGAAATTCCATGTAAGTTCATTTAAAACGTATCTTATGCAAATTTTGAAGAGAGAGAAACTCGTATGATAATCATGAAAAGTTTGTGTGATATCCTACGCCTCGAAGTTTGTGCTCAGGAGGTGCTAATCAAACTTCGAATTTTCCTCTTGTTCACGGACCTATATAATGTGTGCTGATGACGTTTTGCACTTTTTTTCTCTACTTTTCATAGCATGCCTATTTCTCTCTTTCACGTCATTTTAGATACTTGTCGGTCATTTTTCATAGTAGACCATGGAGAACGCTAACCCAAAAACTCTTACTGAGCTTTCAAACAATTGAAATCATTGTGAAAAGTTGCATATCAACATTGCAGTTAGTCAGGAGTATGCGACGACAAGAAAAGTATTCCGAAGGGCTCTTCATCCTCCTGAAGTGGATGGATTGCGAAAGGAAGGCAAGAAACAAATCGACATATGGACAGATGGATCTGTTTATCCAATTGATCCACAAACTCGAAGGTACCCCCCTTTTCATAATCTTCATGATCTGATTAGATTTGTAGGAGATGGTGAGGATGGTTTACGAGGCTATTGTTCAAGGACCTGGGATATTTCAAGGAATGATGTACAATACATAAATTGTTTACAAAACACACTACACTAGAAGAATTTACATATGAGGGAGCTAGAAAAAAAATTATCCACTTTATCTTCTCAGTTAGAGTCTTTTAAAAAAATGAAAGAAACTCCTATAGGTTTGCAAATGCGGTCAAAACAAGTAAAACCTTTTTTAGATTCGACTAAAAAATCTTTCCAAAAAAAGAAAAGAATGAAAATTGTTAGAGATCATGTGACAAATGTGCTAGGTTTCAATATGTCAAGAAGTTTTGAGCACGTACATTTTTGTAATGAAATTTTTAGTCAAAATGATGTTTTAAGACTATTGAAAGTGAATGAAAATACATGCTTCAAACGCTTTGTTTTTCAAAAACTCATGAAAAAATGAATGTTTTACTAGAACCATCTCAAATTCAGAATATTAGTGATAGTGTCGAAGTGAGTAGGAAAGGTTATAGAGCAATTTCAAAAGTTTGGTGTGAATTTTTAAAATTTAACAAAGTTAGAAGTTTTGGATTGCCTAGACCCCATCATGTAGGAAAGTCTCGACTCTGCTTGAATAAGAAGATCACATCAGTATTTGGTGAATATAAACATACTCACGGTAACATGCCTTAGGAAGTAGGAAAACAGAAGTTACATTTCACTTACAATGCATTCAACAACATATGGATAGATGTTATAAAACTTCGAACATACATGGTTCAGTTCTATAATATAAAAGAGCATGAATGTTCTGGTCTATTGAAATTTGTAATCAAACTTGATGAAGCTAAGCTTAAAAAACATCAAAAGATGGAGAGAATAAGTATTGCACTGATAAACAAAGCTTTGGACTATAGCCTTGGGAAATTGGATACTCCATCTCTCAAAGTACAATCAGAAATGGAGTTATGGTGGGTTGACTGTGCTCAAGTTCCATCTGAGAGCCATAAAACACTTAAATGGTTATTCTCACAGACAAACCTTCCAAATGTTATCCAAAGACATCATGCAGGAGAATTGTTGAATGTCAAAGACTATGGGAACTTTCAAGTTGAGTGGCATTTGAGTGGAGACCTAAAGACACTCAAATGCATGTTTGGTATAAGTGGGGGAGAAAATTCTAAGTACCCTTGCTTGTACTGCATGCAAAGCCCAGGCACAAATGGATGGATTGCTAGAGCTGAGGCTGAAGAGGCTCCTTGTAGACAAAATGTTATTCTTCATAACTACTCATCTTCTTCAGTGATTTGGGATCCCATGCTTCCAATAGCATTGACAAATATACACATATGTACACTACATGCAGAGTTAAGAGTCTTTGACAAGTTGGTCAGTCTTCACTTGGATTATGCATATTCTATCAAGCCTACAACTCTTGCAGATGAATGCATAAAAAAATGTGAATGTCTTCTTTCAGAAATGGGATTTCATGGTGGTGATGTTCATCTAAGAAAAGATCCAAAGCCTTCACAAAATACAGGTGATGTACTACAGGATGTCTCAATTGCTATTATCAATGCTGCATGCAACTCCTAGACACGACCAATACAAGCGATAAGGCCCAACGGAAAATATCCAATGGGCCTCATCCCTTGCATCAGTCGTGATCGATTTCTGACACTTCTAATGGAGAACTTAGAGAAATCTGACACAAGATAGAGATTTTGCATTGGTCCTATCTCATATCCTTAACCTAAAATTCTTGAGAATATAGTTAACTGTATACCTTGACATCATCTTCCTCAAGTCCAAACATGACCGATGCAAGTGATAAGGCCCAACGGAAAATATCTTATGGGCCTATCGCTTGCATCGGTCGTGATTGACTTCTGACACTTCTAATGGAGAACTTGGACAAATTTGACACAACATAGAGGTTTTGCATCGGTCCCATCTCATATCCTTAACCTAAAATTCTTGAGAATATAGTTAACTATATACCTTGACGTCATCTTCCTCAAGTCCAAACACGACCATTGCAAGCGATAAGGCCCAACAGAAAATATCCGATGGCCCTTATTGCTTGCATCGGTCGTGATCGACTTCTTAGTGTAAATGGAGACCTTGGAGAAAACCGACTGTGGCATCTCATCTCCTTAGCCTTAAAATCATGAGAATATATTTTACTACATACCTTGACCTCATCTTCCTCTTCGACTCCGAACACGACCGATGCAAGCGATAAGGCCCAACGGAAATTATCCGATGGGCTTTATCGCTTGCATCGGTCGTGGTCAATTTCTCACTAAAAATGGAGATCTCGAACAAAACCTTTAATTCATAAGAATATATTAAACAACATACCTTGACCTCATCTTCCTCCTCAATGAGCTCTTTTGAGTCAATACAAAGTGTTCCTTTGTCCTCAACAACATCCAAGAATGAATAGCTATGCCCAAACGAGTATATTCCAAGTTGCTTCTAATGCTCATCAAACTCTTCATCAGCAAGTCTTGGCTTCTCTGAGATAGCTTTCTCAAAGCATTTTGAACTTATGATGAATCTTTGAATTCTTCATTAGACAAATCCAAATCAAGACGCAAAAATTCTTCTTTTGTTTTTCCTTTCTTATTGATGAATCCTCTTGCAACTTCTTCTGACTCAGCTATAGCTACAGGGCAGTAGTCTTCCCTTAAATTGAAAAGCTCCTGAATGTAAAATAGAGGAATGTACTCTTTTTCAGAGATAAAGTAAAAAGGTAGATTTGGGAGAAGTAGGGACTTCTCAAACACTTGAACTTCTTCAGTTGGCTCCCTTATTGCAGTTTCTGTATTAAAAGTGGGCACATCAAAACCTTTGACTTGCTCTTCTTCTGCTTGGAGATTGATCTCCTCAACAATCTCCATGACACCTTTCATAGTTTTTGAGCTTCCCTCAAGTGTCAGCTCCAAGAAAGGCTCGTCTTCAACATGCACATTTTCCTCCTTTTCAACTGAGATATGATCAAGCCATATCAAGAAGGCAATGTTTAAAGGGAGCAAGCAGCAGTCCTTTTCATGCTATGGGCATAAATCAAGCTTCCCTAGCAAAGGGGATATCCTTTTGCATTTTCTTGTGATTTTAGCCCTGTCTATTGGATCCTTCCTAAAGATGTTAGTATGGACATAGGTTTTTTGAGAAATAGAAAGGATCCTTCCATTGATCAACCCCAAGAAAATCTCCCACTCATCCTTAAGAAAACTTTCGATTTCTCTAGGAGTTTTTCAAAATCAATTTTGGGGTTGAATATCCTCATTGCATCAGGAAAATAATCTACAGTTAAACCCTCTTGAACCATGAAATCAAGAAGTTTCTCTAATGGAGAGACACTAAGGATCTCATTCATTCCCTTCATCTTAGCTGCAACTTCTCCTGTATGTCTATTAGGAGAACACAACCGATGCAAGCGGCTAAAGTGAGTCAACATAGGTCAAGCGGGGAAAATGGCTTGTATCGGTCGTGTAGGAGACGAAAGAGAAATTTGCATGTATATGACACAAATTCTCTGAAGGTTCAAAATTTGAGTTTGTGAAGGAAGTAGCTATTTATAGGCGAGGGGGGAAGAAGTAACGGTCGAATGACGTGGACCAATCACAGAGTGCCATGTGGCAAAGCGTACATTGGGCAATGCAACAGCTAGATGATGTGGACCAATCAAATCATGCCATGTGGCAAAAGATGTTGGAATTCACAACAACTATATGATGTGGACCAATCATGGCATGCCATGTGGCACCAACGGTCAACTCAGTTCTAGGACCTATTTAAGCTTCTCTATTCATTTCTTTCATTTTTTTTTTGTCAAACCATCACCACCAAGTTTTTAAGTTGCTTCTTCACAAGTTCTATAGAGAGCGCTCTCTACGTTAGGTAATATGGACACGACTGATCCAAGCAATCACGGTACATCCAAGATTTTTGGATAACCCTAATCGCTTGGATCGGTCATGTTTTTTAAATGGCATCGAGTCCTTGATCATAGCTTGCAAATTTTGGTTTCCTTAGTGATGCTTGAGTCTTACGCATTGTTACCTTTATTTCAACTTGTATTTATTGAAATATGATGAGGAATTTAGAGACGATCGACGCAAGCGATTAGGTACATCCGGGCATTTACGGATGACTCTTATCGATTGGATCAGTTGTGTCTCTGACAGTGGAAAGAGTCATTGATTATAGCTTTCAAAATATGTTTTTCTTAGTGATAATTGAGTATTTTGCATTGTAAAATATATTTGATTGATATTTGATGACGAATTCAAGGACGACCGATGCAAGCGATCAGGGACATCTGGGCATTTTCGGATGACTCTTATCGCTTGCATCGGTCATGTCTCTGAAAGTGGAAAGAGTAACTAATCATATCTTTCAAAATTATGTTTTTCTTAGTGATAATTGAGTATTTTTCATTGTAAAATATATATGATTGATATTTGATGATAAATTCAAGGACGACCGATGCAAGCGATCAGGGACATCTGGGCATTTCTGAATGAATCCTATCGCTTGCATCGGTCGTGTCCCTGATAGTGGAAAGAGTCATTGATCATAGCTTTTTGAGAGTAGGTTTTGACAGTGGAAAGAGCCATTGATCATAATTTTTTGATAGTGGAAAGAGTCGTTGATCATAGCTTTTTGAGAGTAAGTTTCCACTTTTCCTATTCCTTGCGTAAAGATTCTGATTTTGTGCAGAGTATGGCTAGGACCAAAAAGCCAGAAAGGAGGTTGTACCCTGAGGGTCAGGCCAAAATGCCCAGGAACAAATTGCCCAGGGGGAAAATGTCTAGGAGCAAAATCCTTAGAAGGTTCAAGACAATGTGCTAGACAAGCCTTCAAAAAAAAGGGTCAAGTACCATGTAAATTCCTTGAGGGAAATTAGAAGAGCTCAAAAGTCTTTGGGATTGTTGATCCCTAGACTTCCATTTATGAGAGTTGTCAAGCAAATCTCAGCCAACCTCTGTTCTTTGATGAAGACCTCATCCTTTGTCAAAGTGAGGTGGCAAACTCAAGCACTTCGATGCCTGTAAGAAGCTGTAGAGGACTTTGCTATTGATTTTATGAATGATGCCTTTTTATGTGCTTCTCATTCTCATAGGGTAACACTAATGGCAAAGGATTATGTTATTATTTCAAGAATAAGATATAAATTTGATAAAGCTCTGGTTCCTATTGATCACCATGATCAGAAATTCTTCAATATTTTAAATATACCTCCAGCTCGAGCACCCAAAACAACAGTTGTCATTGAAGAGATCAACCCTCAGGTCACTCATGATCATGAAACTAGAACTGCAACAAATGGTGAGGAGGAGAGGAAAAAGCAGGGATTATTTACAGTGGAAAGTGTCATCTTAACTTAGATTCAAAAGTTACAGAAAGGAAATAAAGAGCTCCTCAAGAAAGAAGATGGGCAGATAATAGTTAATGTTGCAATGCCATGGCAAAAAGATTGGTTTCTTGACATTAGACTTGAAGACAACAAAATGTTAAGGGAGCTTCATGTTGAAATATCAGATAGTGTGGTCAACATTTCACTCAGGTATATCTAGAGGCCTTAAAATGCTTTTGTTTTGCTTAATTTTCTAGTTCCTTAACTGAATTTGTATTTCTTGATTTGTAGGGTTCTTCTTCAACAATGTGAGGAAGCGGTTCAAAGAAAAGTATTTATTTTAGATCCTCTGGTGACATAGTGTTTTTTGCATAAACATGGAGATGCCAAGTCCTTTCTACAGGATTTTACAAAAGAGGTAGAATGTGTTATCTACCCATATACTGAAAAGTAAGTATTCATCTTCATTTTGGAAAGATATTTGTTTCATTTAAGAAAGTACATTTAAGAGTATATTCCAAGTTGCTTCTAATGCTCATCAAACTCTTCATCAGCAAGTCTTGGCTTCTCTGAGATAGCTTTCTCAAAGCATTTTGAGCTTATGATGAATCTTTGAGTTCTTCATTAGACAAATCCAAATCAAGACGCAAAAATTCTTCTTTTCTTTCTCCTTTCTTATTGATGAATCTTCTTGCAACTTCTTTTGACTCAGCTATAGCTACAAGGCAGTAGTCCTCCCTTAGATTGAAAAGTTCCTGAATGTAAAATAGAGGAATGTACTCTTTTTCAGAGATAAAGTAAAAAGGTAGATTTGGCAGAAGTAGGGACTTCTCAAACACTTGAACTTCTTCAGTTGGCTCCCTTATTGCAGTTTCTGCTTTAAAAGTGGCCACATCAAAACCTTTGACCTGCTCTTCTTCTGCTTGGAGATTGATCTCCTCAACAATCTCCATGACACCTTTCATAGTTTTGAGCTTCCCTCAAGTGTCAGCTCTAAGAAAGATTCGTCTTCAACATGAACATTTTCCTCCTTTTCAACTGAGATATGATCAAGCCATATCAAGAAGGCAATGTTTAAAGGGAGCAAGCAACAATCCTTTTCATGCTATGGGCATAAATCAAGCTTCGTTGGCAAAGGGGATATCCTTTTGCATTTTCTTGTGTTTTTAGCCCTATGTATTGGATCCTTCCTAAAGATGTAAGGATGGACATAGGTTTTCTGAGAAATAGAAAGGATCCTTCCATTGATCAACCCCAAGAAAATCTCCCACTCATCCTTAAGAAAACTTTTCCATTTCTCTAGGAGTTTTTCAAAATCAATTTTGGGGTTGAATATCCTCATTGCATCAGGAAAATAATCTACAGTTAAACCCTCTTGAACCATGAAATCAAGAAGTTTCTCTGATGGAGAGACACTAAGGATCTCATTCATTCCCTCCATCTTAGCTGCAGCTTCTCCTGTATGTCTATTAGGAGAACACAACCGATGCAAGCGACTAAAGTGAGTCAACGTAGGTCAAACGGGGAAAATCGCTTGTATCGGTCGTGTAGGCGACGAAAGAGAAATACACATGTATATGAGACAAATTATCTGAAGGTTCAAAATTTGAGTTTGTGAAGGGAATAGCTATTTATAGGCGAGGGGGGAAGAAGTAACAATCGAATGACGTGGACCAATCATAGAGTGCCACGTGGAAAAGCGGTCGATGCAACATATAGATGATGTGGATCAATCAAATCATGCCACATGGCAAAAGACATTGGAATTCACAATGACTATATGATGTGGACCAAACATGGCATGCCATGTGGCACCAATGGTCAACTCAGTTCTAGGACCTATTTAAGCTTCCCTATTCATTTCTTTCATTTTCTTTTGTCAACACTTGCCAAGCGTTGAGGTTCCATCGCCACCACGTTTTTAAGCTCCTTCTTCACAAGTTCTATAGAGAGCGCTCTCTGGGTTAAGTAATATGGGCACGACCGATCCAAGCGATCACGGTATATCCGAGATTTTTGGATAACCCTAATCGCTTGGATCGGTCATGTTTCTTAAATGGCATCGAGTCCTTGATCACAGCTTGCAAAGTTTGGTTTCCTTACTGATGCTTGAGTATTACGCATTGTTACCTTTATTTCAACTTGTATTTATTGAAATATGATGAGGAATTCAGAGACGACCGATGCAAGTGATTAGGGACATTTGGGCCTTTAGGGATGACTCTTATCGATTGGATCGGTCGTGTCTCTGACAGTGGAAAGAGTTATTGTTTATAGCTTTCAAATTATGTTTTTCTTAGTGATAATTGAGTATTTTGCATTGTAAAATATATTTGATTGATATTTGATGATGAATTCAAGGATGACCCATGGAAGCGATCAGGGACATCCGCGCATTTCCGGATGACTCTTATCGCTTGCATCGGTCATGTCTCTGGTAGTGGAAAGAGTCATTGATCATAGCTTTCAAATTATGTTTTTCTTAGTGACAATTGAGTATTTTTCATTGTGAAATATATCTGATTGATATTTGATGATGAATTCAAGGACAACCGATGCAAGCGATCAGGGACATCCGGGCATTTCTGGATGACTCCTATTGCTTGCATCGGTCGGGTCTCTGATGGTGGAAAGAGTCATTGATAATAGCTTTTTGAGAGTAAGTTTTGACAGTGGAAAGAGCCATTGATCATATTTTTTTGACAGTGGAAAGAGTCGTTGATCATAGCTTTTTGAGAGTAAATTTCCACTTTTCCTATTCCTTGCCTAAAGATTCTGATTTTGTGCAGAGTATGGCTAGGACCAAAAAGCCAGCAAGGAAGTTGTACCCTGAGGGTCAGTACCAAAATGCCCAGGAACAAAATGCCCAGGGGGAAAATGTCTGGGAGCAAAATCTTAACTCAGATTCAAAAGTTACAAAAAGCAAATAAAGAGCTCCTCAAGAAAGAAGATGGGCAGATAATAGTTAATGTTGCAATGCCATGGCAAGGAGATTGGTTTCTTGACATTATACCTGAAGACAACAAAATGTTAAGGGAGCTTCATGTTGAAATATCAGATAGTGTGGTCAACATTTCACTCAGGTATATCTAGAGGCCTTAAAATGCTTTTGTTTTGCTTAATTTTCTAGTTCCTTTACTGATTTTTTATATCTTGATTTGTAGGGTTCTTCTTCAACAATGTGAGGAAGCGGTTCAAAGAAAAGTATTTATTTTAGATCCTCTGGTGACAGTGTGTTTTTTGCATAAAAATGGAGATGCCAAGTCCTTTCTATAGGATTTTACAGAAGAGGTAGAATGTGTTATCTACCCATATTTTGAAAAGTTAGTATTCATCTTCATTTTGGAAAGATATTTGTTTCATTTAAGAAAGTACATTTAAGAGTATATTCCAAGTTGCTTCTAATGCTCATCAATATCTTCATCAGCAAGTCTTGGCTTCTGTGAGATAGCTTTCTCAAAGCATTTTGAACTTATGATGAATCTTTGAATTCTTCATTAGACAAATCCAAATCAAGATGCAAAATTTCTTCTTTTCTTTCTCCTTTCTTATTCATGAATCTTCTTGCAACTTCTTCTGACTCAGCTATAGCTACAAGGCAGTAGTCCTCCCTTAGATTGAAAAGTTCCTGAATGTAAAATGGAGGAATGTACTCTTTTTCAGAGATAAAGTAAAAAGGTAGATTTGGGAGAAGTAGGGATTTCTCAGACACTTGAACTTCTTCAGTTGGCTCCCTTATTGCAGTTTCTGCTTTAAAAGTGGCCACACCAAAACCTTTGACCTGCTCTTCTTCTGCTTGGAGATTGATCTCCTCAACAATCTCCATGACACCTTTCATAGTTTTTGAGCTTCCCTCAAGTGTCAGCTCTAAGAAAGGCTCGTCTTTAACATGAACATTTTCCTCCTTTTCAACTGAGATATGATCAAGCCATATCAAGAAGGCAATGTTTAAAGGGAGCAAGCAGCAGTCCTTTTCATGCTATGGGCATAAATCAAGCTTCCCTGGCAAAGGGGATATCCTTTTGCATTTTCTTGTGATTTTAGCCCTATCTATTGGATCCTTCCCAAAGATGTAAGGATGGACATAGGTTTTCTGAGAAATAGAAAGGATCGTTCCATTGATCAAGCCCAAGAAAATCTCCCACTCATCCTTAAGAAAACTTTTTGATTTCTCTAGGAGTTTTCCAATATCAATTTAGGGGTTGAATATCGTCATTGCATCAGGAAAATAATCTACAGTTAAACCCTCTTGAACCATGAAATCAAGAAGTTTCTCTGATGGAGAGACACTAAGGATCTCATTCATTCCCTCCATCTTAGCTGCAGCTTCTCCTATATCTCTATTAGGAGAACACAACCGATGCAAGCGACTAAAGTGAGTCAACATAGGTCAAACGGGGAAAATCGCTTGTATCGGTCGTGCAGGGGACGAAAGAAAAATACGCATGTATATGAGACAAATTCTCTGAAGGTTCAAAATTTGAGTTTGTGAAGGGAATAGCTACTTATAGGCGAGGGGGGAAGAAGTAACAATCGAATGACGTGGACCAATCATAGAGTGCCACGTGGCAAAGTGGCCGATGCAACAGATAGATGATGTGGACCAATCAAATCATGCCACGTGGCAAAAGACATTGGAATTCACAATGACTATATGATGTGGACCAATCATGGCATGCCATGTGGCACCAATGGTCAACTCAGTTCTAGGACCTATTTAAGCTTCCCTATTCATTTCTTTCATTTTCTTTTGTCAACACTTGCCAAGCGTCGAGGTTCCATCACCACCACGTTTTTAAGCTGCTTCTTCACAAGTTCTATAGAGAGCGCTCTCTGCGTTAGGTAATATGGACACGACCGTATGAGAGTTGTCAAGCAGATCTCAGCCAACCTCTGTTCTTTGATGAAGACCTCATCCTTTGTCAATGTGAGGTGGCAAACTCAAGCACTTCTATGCCTGCAAGAAGCTGCTGAGGACTTTTCTATTGATTTTATGAATGATGCCTTTTTATATGCTTCTCATTCTCATAGGGTAACACTAATGGCGAAGGATTATGTTATTGTTTCAAGATTAAGATATAAATTTGATAAAGCTCTCGTTCCTATTGATCACCATGATCAGAAATTCTTTGATATTTTAAATATACCTCCAGATCGAGCACCCAAAACAACAGTTGTCATTGAAGAGATTAACCCTCAAGTCACTCATGATCATGAAACTAGAACTGCAGCAAATAGTGAGGAGGAGAGGAAAAAGCAGGGATTATTTACAGAGGAAAGTGTCATCTTAACTCAGATTCAAAAGTTACAGAAAGCAAATAAAGAGCTCCTCAAGAAAGAAGATGGGCAGATAATAGTTAATGTTGCAATGCCATGGCAAAAAGATTGGTTTCTTGACATTAGACCTGAAGACAACAAAATGTTAAGGGGGCTTCATGTTGAAATATTAGATAGTCTGGTCAACATTTCACTCAGGTATATCTAGAGGCCTTAAAATGCTTTTGTTTTGCTTAATTTTCTAGTTCCTTAACTGAATTTTTATTTCTTGATCTGTAGGTTTCTTCTTCAACAATGTGAGGAAGCAGTTCAAAGAAAAGTATTTATTTTAGATCCTCTGGTGACACAGTGTTTTCTGCATAAACATGGAGATGCCAAGTCCTTTGTACATGATTTTACAGAAGAGGTAGAATGTGTTATCTACCCATATATTGAAAAGTAAGTATTCATCTTCATTTTGGAAAGACATTTGTTTCATTTAAGAAAGTATATTTACATGCAACTGATTGAGAGGGGCCATTGAAGTTTGATTATTGTGGACTTCAATGCATATCAAGCTCTTTTCCTCAATTCTCTTCAATCACAACATGGGAATTGCAAAGTGTAAGTTACTATACATTTTTTTTTCTCTATTTTAAAGCCATGCCATCCATTCCGATTTTTAGTTTACAATGCAGTGCTGCAAAGCTTCTCAAGATGCATATTGATCAGAATTTTCCTGGAATTGCTAAAATGAATGAACAAAAGCAATTTGGATACATACAAATTCATGTGCCATTGCAGAGAGACTCAACATCATGTGGCTGGAGAGTGATTGCAAATGCTGTAAGATTCTTGGAAAGAAGGTTTTACAATCCTGAATTGAATTTATCAGACTACCCAGATGCATGGATCATCTTGATCACATGGAGAGCAATTAATGGCATCATGAAACATGCAATCTGCCCATATGATCTAGACTCACCTCCATCCCCTCCTCCTGATAAAAAAAATTCTGAAGATAGAAAGAAAGGGCTTCCTCTTCACTCACCATTAAAGCATGGGAACAACAAAAAGAGTCAAGCTAAAAGCTTCAAAAAGGGACAGAAGCAACAGAGAAAACAGGGCTCCAAAAAGGATAGAAAGGGTTGAATCATTTTTGAGTCTTAGATTGAAATCTATTGTAAAACCAACATAGGTTGGAAGATTTATTTATGTACAAATTGTACGTGCTTATGCCAATCTTCATCTGGAAGATGGTCATTATAACCATATTTATTTTCCTTTACAATATTTTATGCTTGAGAAATATACAGTTGTATTGAACCTCTTGAGAGTTAAACAAAAGTTCATTGCATGGTCCAATTAAATTTTTTCGTGTCACAAATATGAATGCATTGTGGGTTTCTTACTTCATTCCTGTTGGAAAGTTTAAATTGGAGAAGATACAAAAGGATATAAAGAATTAAGAGGACACGACCCATACAAGCGATACGGGGAATCGGAGAATTTTGGATTGCCCCTATCGCTTGCATCGGTCGTATTATCCATTTCATCGTTGTTGCTAGTTGTTTCTATACTCATGAGTCAAATCTTTACGCAAGGTCACTTGTTGAAGTCTCTCACGGTAGTTTGCTAACACGACCGATCTAAGCGATAAGGGCCATCCGACAAGTTCAGATTGCACTAGTTGCTTGCATCGGTCATCTTCTCTTATCTCGTCTCCTCTATTTTATGCCTTCATGCTCTTCTAATTTTGAAATACCAGACCTGGAATTGGAATTTGAACCAGGTTCTCCACCCTCTCTTATATTTCTTGTTATGTGTACCATGATAATTTCTCTTGCATTACTTAGAGGACAAAAAAATGGATAGAATCAAATTATTTAATTGAGACTAATGTGCACCTTTGATAGACTTTAATAACTAAATTGAAATTGGATTTGAATTCTAGATATCTTTTTCATCTAGAATTAACTTATGCAAGTTCCTGTATAATTATTTCTTAGTTGGAACCTCATCAGAATGTTAAGATTAAACAAAAAAATGCCAATATGAGTTTACATGAAGGGGGATAATTGAAGTCATCAATTCACTCGTGCAAATAAAAATCAATGGAAATATGAAATAAAGGACCTTAAAAAATATCTAAGAATGTCTTGGTTTATTTTCTTATCATTGTACAATAAGAACCTCATCAAAATCTTGAAAGTAAATTAAAAAATTCAAATATGAATATAGATATTTAAAATTAATAATTTAACACACATTCTTTGTCACCATCCTGCAAAGAAAATTCAATGGAAGTACTAATAGAAGCTTCTATTAAAGGAAGATACATTATGTAAGAATGTCAGGGTTAACTTGTTATAATCTTAAAGGTTGGAACTTAATAACCCTTGGTGGCAGGCAACTTATGCAAGATAATGACTTCTCTGATCTCATGTTAACTATTGCATCATCAATTGAGAATCTACACTGAGATGATAACTCATCAAGGTATTCTAGGAGCTCCCTTACATTTTTGAGACTCCAATTTGCAGTGACAATTATTGTCCTTGATTGAAAATCTGGATGAATCAATACTTCTAACTCAAATTCTAGACAGTTCTCCTCTGAGTCCAAGGCTATCCAAAGTCCAAGCTTTTTTTTCCACCTTCTATAGTCATATCCTAGAACCAGAGATTGTCGACATATCTGATATGAGATTGAAAGAGAATTGGGACTAACTTTACATAAAATAATGTCACCTAGCTTTTGAACTTCTTCGCTATCCCATTCCCTACCTAAAACATCATCAATCTCTGAAATAGAGACTCTCCTATTCAACCACATTGTTTTTGTTTTCTGTAATAACATGCTTTTAAAGCATGCTACAAAGACATGAATAGGCAAAAACCATTGAATCTTTATCCTTCTCCAAATTTGGCCTCCTGACATTGCCTTTTGGATGTCAAATTTAATTTTGCATAGAAAACTTGCAACTCTTGAATGATTAGGAGCATCTCAATCTAATGAAGAGATGCAAGGACTAGGTACATGTACAAGATTTCCATAAGAACTCCTCCCTGATGGCACTTGATAATCTGCATAAAGGACAAATAACTCTATGCTATTGAAAAATTGAACAGATTTGTCTGCATACATGAGTTCTGCATTTTCCTTATGAAGAACTGTGAATGCACGTTGCCATTCCACAATATTGGAAGGAAAGTTATCTGCAGTACAAAAACATATTTTTTATTATACAATAACAAGTGGAATGATAGAAGAGCATTGTCAAACTTCACTTACAGTACGAAGGGAATTGCAGATGATTTTCTAGAACAAGATCCTTAGCGTTGTACACATGTTGTACTCGTGCAAACCAACCGCATCTCTTCAATTTGAAACTGAGAGTATGTCCCTTCTAGTGGTTTCTTGTGTTCTCTCTTTTGGCATGCTTGACTTTATGGGCACCTCTACAGCTAGGAAGCATAGTTACCCATTCATTTACTTTCACAGAAAGAGGTTTCCACAAAGAATCCTCTCTTCTGTTGTAAACCTCACATGAAGTTACACGATTGGAAGGATGACGAGAAGAAGAAGAAGCCATTTGAACTTAGGAGAAAAAGAATGTTCAAAGCGAGAGACCGACGTTCAGAAATTTTGGTAGTATTTATAGAGAAAAAGGCTTTGTACACGTGGAAACTTTTGATTTGATGTAAACCCTGTTGCTGAATGATCATGAAATTTTGTGAACCCGAAAATATTTCGTATCTTCAAAAATTAATTCCTTGTTGGAAATTGGAGAATATGCTTTGTAAAGTGTGCAAAAGTATCTTTTTTTGCATCAAACCAAAAAATTATACACTGAATATGAGACTCTTCATAACTTTAGCGGCGCTTTTAGAGAAAATTGTATTAGAAAAAGAAATTCTTCATACGGTTAAAAGAGACAGCAATGTTATATTCTTGTACACGTGGAAAGACACTATTCTTCAATTTCCTTAATCTCCCATTAGTAAGCAGTCCCTTTTTGGCCGTTTTTCGAGAGAGAGGCTAAGCAGTTGCACATTAGTGCATAGCCGCAAAGAGAGGCTAAGCAAGTGTACATGATCAAATAAAAGGAAAGTGTTTGCTCTAGCTAAGAGGACTTTTAATAAGTATATTCTTACCCTTGATGAAAAAGAGAGGGCAATGAAATAAGGTTTATGCTATTGTTATTAAGAGAAGCATCACTTTAAAGATTTTCCTAAACAGAAAAAGATCACAACTTCCATACTCATAAATCCTAATTTGATAGAGGCTCCACACACAATGTCATTAGTTTTCATTTTTTGAGATGGCTAGACTTAAACATTGCACAGTTAGATTATGCCTACACATTGAAGTTTGTTGATGTGAAGGCCACTAAGACATGGGACTAACGAGTAGTTGGTCTACCTATACAAATATAGTCCTATTCGTATAGATTGGATTTTGAGATTGCATGATTGAGATGCTTTGACCTAGTCCTTGCATGAACATAAAAGTCATTTAAGATTAGTGTTGAATAAATAAAAAAAAATCATTTTTTTGTAAACCCCAACAAAAGTCAGCTATTTCTTTGAGATAGAGTATTAAGGGCATGTATTTTCAGCTGATGGGGTCAAGACGAATCCCAAGAAGGTCTTAGTTATCTTCGCATGGGCAACTCCTTAGGATGATGGGATTTTTTGGTCATTTTTAGGACTTTTCAATTTCTATCAAAAATCTTATTCATTGATAACAATGTTTATGATGAATATTCTTCATTAAAAAGTTCCATTTGCATGGAAGTAAGAAAATTAGGATAGTTTTAACATTATGAATCAAGCTATCTCCAAGGCTCAATTACTCAAAGTGGTGGATCCAAGGAGGCCATTCGAGTTGGAGATAGATGTTAGTAGCATAGACATATGGGTAATTCTAAGCCAAGATGGTAAGCCTATAGCATTTGAAAGTAAGAAATTTAGTCTGCAACGCAATTGGACAATGCATGAACATGAGTTGTATGCATTGATGCATGCTCTTAAAGTCTAGGGACACTATCTTTATGGTCTAGAATTTAAGATATACATAGATCACCATACACTCAAGTATTTTCGTAGTCAGTAAGATCTCTTGAGGTAGATAGGTTCATTAGGATAAGATCATGCAGGAGTTTCATATGGAAATCTTGTATAAAAGAGACAAAGAGAATATAGTAGCTAATGCATTATCTCAAATAATGTATCAAATGAACTTTATAGTTCTAAAAAGGTCATTGGTTCAAGAGATAAAGGAATCACAGTTGGAAGATCCACACTTGTTACATATTACTAGACTAATTAGTGATGACACTATTATTGGAGATGAGGCAATTCTATCTACTTCTTCCCCTAGTAAATCAAACAAGGGAGATCCTATAATCCAATTTCTCAATAGAGAATGGAATAGTTAAACAAAAAGGAAGTGTTTGCATACCATATCCCTTGACATCCCGATGTTGAAAAGACCATAAAACTTGTCAGAAGAACATTTTGGTGGCTTGGATTAGCCAGAGATGTCCACACATATGTTTCAGAATGCTTTATGTGTCAAATCAATAAGGCAAAGAGGGTTAAGACACCAGGTCTTTTACATCCTTTATAGATTTCAAACCACAACTAGGATATTATATCCATTGACTTCATAATAAGGTTACTATGGACCCAAAGGAAGTGGGATGCTACTCTCGTAGTGGTAGATATATTGAGCAGGATGGATCATTTCATACTCACACAGGGGATGGTAGAAGATCCACAGGAAATGGAGCTCTTTATATAGCATTTTTTCATATTGCATGGGTTACCAACATCCATAGTTTGAGATAAGGATGCTACATTCACATGATACTTTTGGAAGTTTATCTTTGAAAATCTTAAAGCATGATTAGAAATGAGTAGTGGTGAATATCCACGGTGAGATGGTTACATTGAGAGGGTCAAATAGATATTAGAGGGCATGTTGCGGGCATATGTGTCTCAGAGGCAGGCAAACTAGGATAGTTATTTGCCATTTAATAGAGTTTCCATATAACATTAGACCTCGTAAGGTGACTTGGATGTCTCATTTTAAGATGAACTATGGCATGAGTTCCAGAGCTTCTAGTACCATAGGAATGCCCTGGAGCTATGGGGTTTCTATAAAATATTCAAGAAAATTTAGAAATAGTTCAAGCCAAGATGAAAGAAGCAGCTAATAGGTCTAAAGAATATGATGACAAGAAGGGATACCCTAAAGTTTTTGAAGAATGAGACAGTTTTTTTCAAATGCCACCAAGATCAACTTCATTATCCATAGGGAAGTGCACAAAGCTTTCACCAAGGTTCTGAGGACCTTGAAAGATATTTAAAAATCTTATTGATGTTGCATACTAATTAGAGCTTCCTCCAAGTTGTAGAGACCATCCAGTATTTCATGTCAGTAAACTTAGGAAGTATATGTATAGATAGGATATTCTAATAAAATGTATTATGAATTTGTAGGAGACTAACAACACAAATCATTCTCTCGATAGGATACTAGATAGGGTACATAAACAATTGAGAAACTATATTATCTAGGAATATCTAGTAGCTTGGAGAGGATTATCACTTACATATCCTACTTGGGAATCAGAAGCTCTCGTTCACAAGTACTTTCCATCATTGATGATTGAAGAAAATGATCTTTACGAGAGAGAGAGAGAGAGAGAGAGAGAGAGAGAGAGAGAGAGTTAGATTTTGATCGATAGAGACCATTTGATGCGTGTGTGGAACAAGGGTTAGTAGCCGAGGTTCCTAGATCGAGGATATCCTAAGGTACCTAATAGGCAATGGGAATGAGCATTGCATGATGGCCACATGTTGACACCAGATCATTCTAGAGCATTGCTATTTCGGGTACAAGAAGATATAAAGTACTTGAGGTGAGTTGCACGCTGTCGTAGAGGGGTGTGAAGGGAGGCAGACGTTCATCTAAAAGATTCACGCTAACCTAACCATGTGACTACACGCAGGGTGCTTCTAAGTATGCTTCAGGTCTTGGATTGAATTTTTAGTTTATGAATTATAAAAGCTATAGTTTTTTAATCTATTTGAGTGTAATTTAAGAACAAGATTCTTAGGACTGTGAGCCGTAAGGAAGTGCCTTCCTATATCTATTTATAGGTTCTAAATGAGAAGACAAAACTAATTTCTCAGTAGTTAGTTTATCTTTAACTATATCAACTACTTCGGTTTCAATTTGATTTGAATTAGTTTTTCTTATTAAATTAGGTGGAAATAGATCTTCTTTGTTTTTCGGTTCTCGTAAAACTATAGCAATTAATGGTAAAATCTTGGAACGATTACGATTGTACTCTATTGTATATAAAGTTTCGTCAACTATTTTATCTTTAATTATTTCTATTTCTATATTTTCGTTATTAAACGTGTTATCAATAGAAGATGGAAAAGTGTTCCTATAATAAAGTTATCTACTTCTTTGCTATTAGTATCAGAACTGTTTGTAGACACTAATTCAAAACTACTTGTAGACCCTAAATCTTTAGACATATGAAATCAAAATGTAAAGAATTTAATTGAATTGCAGAGTAAAAGTATGAAGAACTTCAAAATCAATCTATTTAAAACCTATACAAAAATTTATGATAAGTTCTAATACAATTTCTTGAAAATAATCCAATACAAAATTCTATTTGTAAATGATCATAAGTTTCTTCAATTTTCAAATGTCGCAATCTTGTAAACTCGTAATCTCGTAATCTCCTTTGCAATGATATGCAAAAGGTCATTAGGAAATAAGTATGCTTTTCGTAAATATAAAACACTCATTGAATAATTTAACATTCAATACATAACTTAAACCTATACTAACTCATGTATACTTAGATTTCTTAATTTCTAACTTTCATGCATTTGAAGATTCCTATGCAAACACACACTTGTTTACATGCAAACATGCATCATATAACACTTCAATATCTATCATGCATACAAGCATATAAACATATATTCATGCATACATGCATACACTCATTCATGCATTCATACACACTTATTATCATACATGCATATGCTTAAACATACTTAAATGCACTTTGATACATGTAAAAATCAGTCATTCATACAATCATACATCATCACTCATGCATACATGCACTACACACTTCCTAACTTGCATATGCATACAACCACATATGTAGATGTACACATGCATACATATATTCATATGCATATGCACTCATGCATACATGCATACTTACACATGCTTATATGCACTCATCACTTTCCTATGCATACATGCACACACTCTCACATGCATGCATACCTTCAATATAAATGTATATTCATATACACATGCATAAACACACATGCTCTCATGCATGCATACACACACTCTCTCATGCATGCATAATACACATGCATCTATCTATTACACACTTATGCACATGCATAAACATACACTCATTCATACATGCTACCCACACATGCATACACATGTAAATCTACACTTGCACTTTGTTTGCTAACATATTTACGCATACATGCATACAATCATATAAGCATATACACACATTCACTTATGCATGCACATGCATACATAAACATGCACATGTAAATACTTTTGCATATGCATCTCTCTCTCTCTCTCTCTCTCTCTCTCTCTCTCTCTCTCTCTCTCTCTCTCTCTCTCTCTCTCTCTCTCTCTCTCTCTCTCTCTCTCTCTCTCTCTCTCTCTCTCTCTCGACATCGTCCCCATAATCATATCTCTGTTGAATTGTCTTGCGCACCGCCAAGGATGCCCCTCTCTACAGACTATAGTATACGCTTGATCAGGTGGACGGCAGGCCGACAACCAAGGACCGTCTCTCTGTCTCTACCCCATCATTTACTCTATGCACGTGCACCAACAGCAACACGTCACAGAATTTTCTCTGTCTCTCTCTGTCATTGACTTAACCAATGAACATGTCTTCGAACAAGCATATCTCTCTTCTTTGCCTGTCGGTGGCAGATCTCTAGAGCACCAGTTGCCGTATCTTTTCTCTCTGTGCATGGTAACACATGAACTGCTATAACTCCATCTCTTTGCAGCAACAGACGGGCAGTGGTGGCTCCTTAGCGTCTCTCTCACTACGTGGTCAATACTTATGTAGCGCACACATCAGAGTGCCTTTGACTGCCTCTCTCTCTCTCTCTCGCCACGAAGATCTCTACCACCCAACATAACCAGACTTTCCTTCTCTCACTCTACTCTCTTAGAGATATAGTCAGTTAGCCCTACGGATCGCTCTCTTTCTCTCAGTGCCTCTCTATGTGTCTCCAACACCTGCAACACCCGAATAGGGGAAAGAAATGAGCTGCTCTTCCTCTAAAGAAATGATCTTCTCTCTCTCTCCCTCTCTCTCTCTACTGAAAAGATCCGTACCTGCAAAAGATCATTAGGAGCAATCATTCTTTAATCATCTACTTATATACACATGTACATGCGCATTCGACTTCTTTAGTTAACTTAAATTTACTATGCATACTAAAACTTATTAATCATTAGTTAAATTACACTTTGTTATGCACTCACGTAAATTATCTATATACATATGTATATGTATATATATTTATTATTTTAGTATTTAAGTAGTTAATTATTTAAATAATTATTGTTGTAACTTTACCTTTTAATTAATACATAATTATAAACTATTCACTTAGGTATAATACATAAATTTTTAATATAAATATATATATTTTTTATCATATAAATTTCTAATATAAATATATATTTTTTTCAAAATTCATACCCATGAATATTAGGTGTGTTATGCTTTTGTTACATCAGATGCCCTATCCTATCGAACATCATGCCCAACTTGTGTCTTCTTGCTACCACATACTTGCGAGCTATGAAACACCTTTTGAGTTCACCAGAGGGAGGGAAGGGAGAGAGAGAGAGAGAGAGAGAGAGAGAGGGGGACTTCTGTAAATTGCTTAGTTGCTTGGTTTTTCTTTGTAATATGCATCCTGACATTCAATTTGTTGTTTCTCAAGTTTCAAGATTCATACACAAACCTTTGAAATTTATTGGAAAGTAGTCAAGAAAATTTTCAAATATTTGAAAGAAACTATGAATTATGCTATGGTCTTTCTTATGTCACCATATTTTATAGTTCAAAGATTTTGGTTGAGGAGGTGACAAGGACTCAAGAAGGTCTACTATTATCGATTGTTTCTTTGTCGGATAATGCCTTATTTCTTGGTATAATAAGAATTAACCTACAATAATTACATTTTGAAGTGAAGCAGGGGTTAGGATTGCCATAACAACTACACATGAGGCTATTTGGTTGTATAAAATTTTAAGTTATTTTGATGCTTATGCTTATCTACCAGAGCATATATATTTAGATAGTCAAAGTGCTATTGCTATTGCTAAGAATCATGTTCATCATTCTAGAACAAAGTATATTGAAGTTCACTATCATTAATATTCTTGATCAGGTATCTAAGAAGCACATTAAGTTTATTTATGTTCCTACAAGTGAGAATTCTATAGATATTTTTACTAAATTATTATCCAAAGTTAGACGTTAGAAGAATGTAGATTATGGAAGCTCTCCTAAATAAAAAATGCAAGGACTACTAGAGATTGCATTTAATGTTGCTTGATGAAAACCGAATTCTTCAATACTAACACATGCATAAGATTATTCCTTTGAAGATTTAGTTTTTGACTCATCTTCAATACTATTACTTGATGCTTTCTTCTTCTGATTAAAAATCCTCGTTCTACATCTTGCTATGAAATGACTTGGTTTTGTACAGTATTCTTTGGGTGTAGAGGAAGCATTAGCAGTAGGAGTAGAAGGTTTAGGAGTAGAGGACTTACTTTCCTTCCTATTTTGAGGACTCTTCTTCTCCTATATGGTCTTCTTCTTCTTCTTTCCCTTTGATGACAATAACATGGCTTCATCATTCTCTTCCATATTCTTTTGTTGATCTTCATCTTCAAGTAATAGGAACTGCAACTCTTCAAATTAGAGTTCTCTATCTCTTGTAGAAAGAGAGAAAGAAGTAATAAAAGCAGGATATGAAGATGGAAGTGAGTTTAGAAGTGTCTTTATCATATGGACTCCCACATTAAGTAACTGATCTCGTAAATCTTTGAGCTTGAGAATGTGTGACTGAGCTATCTGACCAACTCTCACCCTTGTGTTGGCAAGTTGTCTCCTTAGATGAGCTTTCGTAGTAGGGTTTCTGCTCTGATAGAGATTCTCGAGCTCCAACCGAACTTGACGAGAGGTTCTACATGACCTGATTTGGGGTATAATATGCCCCTTTACTCCATAGCAGTATATGAAAGTGCTTGTACATCCCTTGAATCCCATTTGGATTCCCATTTGGATTGCTCTTCTGTAGGAAGTAATCTGGTAGTAGTACAGACTCCTAATGAGGAAGTATTTCCTTCTTCTTCTTCACTAACCTCCTTTTCAGGAGAAATAGGAATAGTAGGTCTCCTAGAAGATGAAACAACATCTTCTCTAACTTGTCTTGGCCTTGGATAAGTGCCATTGACAATATTCCATAAGTTCTTTGATACCAATAGATTTATCATCATAAAACTCCACATTGGATAATTAGACACTCCCTCAAGCTTATCTTCATTCTCAAGTCTATAATCACTCATTTTGTTAAGGATGTATGTCAACTATGCTCTGATACCAAATGTTGGAAGTGGGGTGGGCCTCAAGAACAATATTAATCACAAGTTTATAGGATCTTCCAAAAGATGAATCTTAGCATACACACCTTAATACTCAAAAAGAGATGAGTAAGAGATAGACAATTTTTTCCAAAGTGTACGGTAAGCTAGAATACATACCTACACTATCTTACTATCTTATATATGAATTTCAAATTACAATGTGTGTAGATGATACAAAATCTGAATCTATACAAAAATAGGGAACTAGATACAAGAATTTGTGTGTAAAGTGCCTAAGAGGTATGAAGAGTGTGTGTATGTGAGAACGTAGAGAATATGAACAGTTTAGAACTGTTTTACAGCAAACCCTAATTATGAAATTAGGGTTTTAGAAATTCGAAATAAAAAACTAGTGACTTAACAAGTAAGGATTCTAAGGAACTGATATAGACTTGTTACTCACACTAAATCAACAATAATGCTGATGGTTGGCTGATAGAATCTCCTCCAAAACTTCACGAAGAGTAGAGCGCACCTCCTCCAAGTCCTCCTCCTAGTAGAGCACTCTAGCATTGATTCTTGGATGATCTGAATTGATGCCGAACTATGACCCCAAGGGTCTCTTAAATAGCTGTCTTTTCCCCACCATGATATGCGTTTTTAATACAAAAAAGTTTTTCTTGCCCCAAATTTGAGGAATTAACTCCAAAAATAGTGGTAGCTATTTTTTATCATAAAAATGTATTTTTGGGGTTTTTACAGCTGCGACTCAGCCATTCTAGCCATCAGATAGATATGACATAGTGCTTTCCTTGGCCTATGTGATGAGAGGTATCCAAATATTTGAAAATCCCTTTTGCACATAAATTAGGGTTAGGGTTTTCTCCTAATTTGGAACATTTGATGACTGAATGTTATATACCAAACGAAAGATCTCTTCAAGCTCTATCTGATAAGCTAATAAAAGTTTTTGACCTTTTGTACCCAAAAATTGGCTAAGTACTGAAAATTAGGGGTGTTGGAATTTTACGGTTTTGTGCTATTCTGTCATTGTTTCCAACATGTATGTATGCATGTAATGATGTATGTCTATATGTATGTGTGTATGCTCTTTTTGGGTCATGGGGGCAAGAGCACTATTGTTTGACATAGTTATAGGCTTTTATGTATTCATTCTTATCCCCCTTTAGCCTTGTGCTGTTTTGAGACCGTTCATACTATGACTTTGAAGTTTATTCTAAAGTAGTGGTCGCTTCTAAAACATGGCTTGAAACATCAAGAGCATACATACATTGAAGCAAAACTTATTTGAGTTGTTTCCAACCTATCTCGTACATTCCATGTGCTCTCTCTCTCTCTCTATTTTTGTTCTTGCGTGCAGTTTTGACATTATAGTGTGCACATGAGTTTTTTGGATGCACTCTTTTAGTTAGCCTGAGAATCATGATATTGTCCACAGATTCTATCTAGAAGTCAGCATAAACAGTTCCTTAGGTGGTTTGGATTAAAATTTCAACAAAAAGTGCTCCAACATCCTTTAATTTTGGACTGTTTCATTGTGAGAAAGTTCTTGAGAAACTATTTTTGTCAAGATAGCCTCCACGTTTTGCTCTCGCAGGTATATTGGACTGTTTCATCGTGAGAAAGTCATTGAAAAACTTTTTTTGTCAAGATAGCCTCCACGTTTTGCTCTCACAAGAGTGCTAGTTACTTTTATTTGTAGTGCGAATACTTTACATTATGTAAGAAATTTAAAGAAATGCTGGCATCTTGTGAACATCCTATTTTGGCCCATTATATCCATATCCATAATAATGGAAGAATTTTTCTTCATTCATATATATTGTGGTTTCCACACAATTTTGTGAGAAGTTCCAAATTTTAGCATAGAAGGTTGCTGGAAAATGTTGGAAAACAATGTTAAAAAGCCCTAAAATGGTAAAAAATCCAGCAATGTTAATTTCAGTACTTGGTCAAAATTTTCTCAAAGATGGTAAAAAAGCTTTGTTGCATCGTTGGAAAGTACTCCCTGAGAGAATATATTACACTTCATCATAAGCCATCAAAAAGTCAAGCAAAGGTGAAACCCTAATTTTTTATTTTCATATTTTTCACTCATTATGATGCAATGGCTCAAATTTTAAGATAAAAAGGCACATGATCTAAGGGTGGAGATGCAATCAACTAAGTTAGAAGCATTAAAAGCAAAGAGGACTTGCCAAAAAGTACAATTTAGTACCTGCAAAACTTTCACCAACCTTTGTCAAGGAGTGTTTAGTGAAGAAGCCCTAATGTAGACGTCAAAGCTCAACAAAACTAACATGCATACCAAGTAATGTGAAGAAGAAGAAGCAAGGGAACCAAAAACTTTGAAATAACTCACATTGGTATTGTTACCATAATAAGCTTCATAAGGTGTGATTATATTTAAAGCTTTTGTGCAAGACGTATTAAGGATGTGATTGGGTGTGTGTACTACATCAAATCAACATTTAGGTGAAAGTTCTTAGAAGACATCATACGACGCATCATTTCAACAAGTGTCCTATTCTTTCTCTCTGCAACACTATTCTGTTTTGCCATATAAGCAATACTAAGTAGTGAGTTGATGAGAGATACCTTTGTCTTCAAGAAAATACCAAAGTCTTTTGACAAATACTCTTCTCCTCTATCAATTGAAATTTTTAGGGTTGAGAAGGTAGATCATCCCCCCTGTATGGCTGAATATAAGCATCTAAATTTTATTTAAAAATTCATAATCATATTCTTTAATGAAGTTTGGGGTTTTTGCATGTTTATCATAAATTTGACTTCGTGCAACATAAGCGTTGCATGAGAGTATGATATTACCTCTTTCTGGTACGCAGAATCTCTATCCTTTACTTTTAATAGTATAACCAATGAAAACTTCTTTGAAGGCTTTGATATCAAGCTTACACACAATCCTTCTTCTCACATAATACCTCTTAGACACTCTCACATTTTTACTCACCATCTTATAGTACTCAAAGAGAGCTATCCATCCTTATACAACATTCCACCATCTAGATTGATTTACCCCTTGAAAAATCGAACCCTAATTTCTAGTCAAAGGTGAAAAGCACTTCCTAAAGTGAAGCAACTTGACATGTGAAAAAATCGCATTAAAACATGTCATCTTAATCTAGCTCCTAGATCCCTTCAAGATCAGCCTTGCAACACAAGACACAACATAAGCCATATTCACAAACATAGAAAGATGGACTTGAGATTCACCTCCCATCCATAGGGCCCACATTGGCCCCTCAGCTTGGGAGCTTGCAACCAACTGGGAAGAAGCCCTCTCAATAGCATGGTGTCCCATACCACAAGTGTGGTGTGTGGAGGACTCTACCATGGCTAATACTCCAAGAGTCTCATTAGAAAAATGAATAATAAATTAGCCCATGGGTCCTATTTATAGTTTCTTTTAAGGAGGTTGCCCAATTCACACTTGGGCAGACACTGCACACTTGGATGAACACTTTTAACTACATGTGCCAATCATTGATGTCCTTTGGATATAGGGACATAATACTTGCCCTATTATTTCAAATGGCGGTCCTCAATAATTTCCTCGGCTAAAACCAAGAATCGATCCTTCAACATCATGACTGACTCCCAAGTCATACAGACTCAAGCTTAAGCTCTCTCTCAATCAATGACCTTAGTGGGAAGACCCACTAGGCTCCCGTTCATGTGATAAGAACCCTCACAGGTTTTAGTGAAACATCACGAGTAAAACCTCCAAGCTCTAATACCAATGTTAGATCCCTCTAAGATTAGCCCTGTAATGCAAGGCACAACACAAGGGGAATTCACAAACATAGAAAGATGGACATTAGACTCACCTTCCAACCATAGGGTCCATAGCGAACCACCCCGAGCGTGGGAGCCTACAACCAAGCAGGCAGCAGTCCTCTCAAGAGCATGGTGTCCCATACCACCATACCCACACCCAATAGGTTTATGGAGAACTCCACCATGGGCCAAGAGTCCAAGAGCCTCATAAGAGGAATGAATAACAAACGAATCCATGGGTCCTATTCATATTCTCTTTTAAAGGGGTGGCTTAGTTCGCACTTGGGTGGACACTCTACACTTGGCTGGACACTTCAATTACATGCGACCTTCATTGATGATAGATGTCCTTTGTATTTCGGGACCTAACACCAACGCTTGTAAGTCATCACATGTGGCATTAATAGAATCCATGAAAAGCGGGGGTTGCTCTTGGATGTAGCTTTTGCACGAGTACAATCATGGGAAAGCTTTTTTTTTTGGCAAAACTTTCGGTAGGCCATGGAGTTCTATATAATGGCTAGGTGTGCAGCACATAGAGTGTACTTTCAAGCTTTGGGAAGCTTGGGGCAGTAGATTTTAGATTTATGAGCAGTTAAGGGCAGTCATCTTTGGTACATGTGCTAACTTTCTTCATCACACTTGAAGTTGGAGTTTTGGAGTTGTGGACAGCCTCTTCTTCCCTAGCCTCTTCATCAACAACCTTGGGTGGTTCTTTTTGGCTAGTATGGGTTTTGTGAGTTAGGGTTTTGCTTCTTTATGTACTCTTTTGTACATACATTCTCTTGTAGCACTTAATAGTTAATTGGATTCATTATCAATTTTGACCGATATAGTATATATCTCTTGTACATTGTACTTTATGTGCTCTCTTGGTGTGTATAACTTGTATCTATCTTGGTGCTATTTGCTAAGGAAGGTTTGAAAAATCCAGTTAAATATGTATGAATCATGTGTCTTTGTTCTCGGCCATCTGTGGAATTCTAGCTTAGAGAAAAACTATGGCTGCTAAATCTTAGTTTACACGTTGCTTCCTTTTCAGTAAATCCACCTATTCATTCTCTTGAATATCCACATCCAGATGGAATGCCTTTTGGAGGATGATTTGTGAGAGTGTCTGTGAATCAGTCCTTTTTGCTACTATCCATTACATCTTGTTTAGAACACTAAAAGCTGTTATTTTTCTGATCTTGAGTATTTTTTATTGTGTTGTATTTTCAGGCACCAAAAATAATAATTTTAGAGGATCATTCTCTTCATCGAAAGCACAAGCACCACAAAGTCGAACATGATAGAAAAAAGAGTAGACATGATAGGAGAGACCATAAAAACAAACGAAAGAAAGAATCTGAGAATATTTCTAAAAAAAGGAACAGAGATGAACACAGAAGTAGTCATCGGAGTTCTAAATCTTCAAAGAAAGCTAAGTCAAAGCATAAACAACATCAGCATAGACATGATAGTTCTGAAATTGAGAGCAATAATATAGGGAAATTTAAGGAAGGTCAATCTGGTGGAGATGTGTTAATCATAGTATTGAGGTTTCTAAAAGGAGATCGAGAAGCCCGATTCGTGACATTGATGTGAAAGATAGATAAAAAAGATTCAGGGTAGAGAAGGCAGAAGTGAATATTGGTGCAAATGGAGAAGATCAATGATGCCGTGAAGAATCCCTCTAAAAGACCAGAAGCAACAAGATCTGTAAGATTTAAGGGAGAGACAACAATCACAAAAGGTCAAGAAAGAGAGAGGGAATTTGAAGGGAGAAAGGATAAGAAGGTTTTGGAAGGCGAATTGCATGAGAAAGCGTTAGCAAATTTCATGCGTCACCATGACACATCTTACAGAAAGGATGATCACAGTCCTGTAAATACGAGGTAATCTGTGGCTTGTAGTGAGGAAACCGATAGAGCTCTCCCTGAGGCTGAGACTAAAACCTTAGTGAATGCAAGCAATGTTGTAGATCATTATGAAGATACCATTGGTGATAGAATTGCACGTGCTAATGATGAGTGCTTTGGTGATGAAAAAAGCAACAATCTCGAGGAGGGAGAAATTGTGAGTGACACATCAATTGAAAATAAGGTAGTGACCAAGGACTCTAGTTTAGCCATAGATGAAGGTGAGGTTCTGCATGAGAGTAGAAACAAGTTAGGGAACACAGTTAGGCAAGACTCTGAGGTGGCCAAAACTAATAGGAATTCTTTAATTAGTGAGATACAAGATTCATCGCAAGGGCAGATGGTTAAGGAAATTTTGATGTCAGCTTCACCTTCCACTCAGCAGGTCGAAAACAATGATAGTGGTAATTCTAATAGTTTCCAGGAGAAAACCATGTCTGTTATGTGAGGTGGAGAAATGGTGCAGGTATGTTTTTTTATCATTAAATCTTGAATGAGCTCCTTTGAAGGTTTCTCAAACTTATGCATTTGAATACAGGTCAACTATAAAGTGTACATCCCAAAAAGAGCTGCAGAATTTGCGGCAAGGCGACGACTACAACGTTAGATGCCCTTCGATAAGTGCAATTGGATTACAAAAACTATAGGAATGTAAATTATGTACACCTTATCATTCGACTTCTCACTGTTTGAGGTATTGTAATTTAGTCATTAAAATATCTATGTCCTTGATTCGCTAAGCTATTCTCACTACTGCAAGGGTCTGGGGAAAAGATCATGAATATGTAATTGTCTGGAAGAAATTTTGATTAGAAAGGTAGGAGTGCCATGGAGTGCACATGGGAGAAATCTTGGGGTTTTATCACTATTGTCTCCCTCTAATTTGAACCTGATAGAGTACAACGTACATGCTATTCATGCACATGGCTAAGTATCACCATTTGTACCCATCCTGTTATGAGGTTGATTCCCTATCTTTATGTGATCCCTATATTTAAACATGCTGATAATATGCTCATCTTCTTGGTAGGTAGTGGGAGAGTAATTCAGGTAGATTGACACATGCATCAGTGTTTGTATGTATGATAATATGTGATTTTTGTGTTAGCAGAATTTTGCAAAGAGACTTCAAATTACAGGCATATAAAAATGTACTGAATCAATTTGTTTACTTTATCACGATTCACACTCTTTAGCACGGACTTCAGTTCATATATTTGTCCCACATTCGTTGCTTGGATGCTTTGATACAGACTACCTTAGAGAAAAGTAAGCATGCTGAACTTCTTAGTATTGGATGGCTAATTCTTTGAGTTATACATGAACCATTGTGTTTGTTTTTGTAGGACTATACGAGTGCATTGAGTACTTGATGGGATTGCCATAAATCAGTCCCTGTTGATTGATTGACATGTAGTTCATATGCTCCTTAGATTCCTAAAGATAGTAAGGGACTCTTACAGTTCATAACAAATAACTAGCACCTCAGCAATACGGGAAGTTTGGTCAGAGATTCTCCAAAAATGAAGAATCATAATTTTCCCAGACCTATTTTGATCGTTGATGTGTAGTGTATGCTTTTGTTCTTCAAGTTGTTCTTGCATTCTTGTTATAACTACTACTGGTGTTATGATTATGGTGATGATGATGATGTCGTAATCATGCTTAGTGTTGTGGTTATTTGTTCATGTATGTTTCTTGTTGTGGCTTGTATGTCCTTTGTGATACAGTACTGTTGAGACTTGAAGTTTCATGCATTAATTATTGTTGTTGTTTTCATCCATAGTCATTCCAAATGTCATGATAAAGTTACCTTAGCATGTTAAGTTTCATCATATTTAAAAGCATCAAGTGGATTTCAATTGCCATATCCATAATGATGTAATTGAGTGGATCATTTGCCACACATCTACACGAGGATATGTAGATCTCGATTTATATTGCAATGTAATTTTGTTAGTGCAGCCAATGCTCTGTAACATTGATTTTTCCTTGATTAAATGCAGCATAGTATGATTGATGATTGGGGTACATTGGATGTTGTTGGTAGGGCATGACCTCTACTATTCCAATGTGCTAAACCAAGGGAAACAAATTGGAGGATATTTTGCGAATCAAGAGAAATTTGGAAGTACATTGGTCTTTGAACAAAGAATGGTAAACTAGTTGGTCATGGATCATATGGTAATTCAAGATTAATGTGTTGTGGCATTCGTTACTTGAAAACAACAAAGTGGTGCTCATGTGGCAAATTGTCTAGAGACATTTTGACCAACGTCAGAGCAATTAGAATATGTGATGCACCTTTGTGGTGCAAAAGATTATGAGCGAATGTGAAAGACATTGGTCACCTATTCTTCCCTTACCCAAAATTGCTCGGATATTGTGCTATGTCACAGAGTTCCTTGCAATGGATGCTTGATAAATGGTGCTTGGGATTCTATTGACTACTTTACAATCCTTTGGACTCTCCATAAGGAGCAAAGCTCTTTGGAAAATCTGGGAGGAAAGGTGTGCAATTGACTTCGACAAAACCCCCAAAAAGTGTTTCTTAGAAAAATCCCTAGATTGCCTAGGTAGAAGAAATCAAAACTGCAAGAACTCTCCCCTTTCAAACACCATAATATGTTTATTTTATAAAAGCATAAGTTGAAGAACAAGTGGGTCTCGCATGAAGGAGACTAAAGGAGAATCAGCTTACTTTGTGCCTCTATAATTTTCTTGTACTTTTCTCCTCTTTTAATTTAAAGCAATTTTTAGTATACATAGTTTGATTAGAAATCAAGTTCAAATTTTATTTACCATGACATTCACGTGAATGGTACCTTATATCACTAGTCTAATAGATTTAATCACAATGCTAAAATTGTGCATGAGCCAAATTCTTATTAATTGTGGACATAGAAGCTAGTGATTGAACTACTTTTTACAAGACACCATGACAAGATGTGCAAAACACGAATTCTAAGGCTTAAGAGTTTGAGATGGTATACTCGGAGATTTTAAAAGCATTCAATGGCACGTAGCGCAAAGAGAGTACAACAACATTGGTAGACATTGGAACATACATGAGACTAACATATCTAATAATTTTGCAATGAAATGTTTGATTGTTTGCAAATAAGCCTCATGAAAGACATCTGAAAGCTTGTAAATGAGTAATCTAATGTTTGAAAGGGATAGTGGAAATGGTACCAATTGATAAATGAGAATAGTGGATATGTTCATCAATGCTCTTATGAGGATCTTGTTCAAATACATCTTTGACAACTTGGAATTGGGCCAACCAAGTAGTTCACTTATGCGTGGATATTGTAGGGGGTGTTAGGCATGGTCAATGCTCTAGCCACATGAGATTACCCAGATCATTGGTACAAATTGTAAGCCCTTCATTGGAAACTAAGTGGGTGAATGTCAATGTGACAAGGATGATGGCGAATGTGACCAGATGTGGGCTTGATGTTTGGGTCAAATACGAAAAATGTGATAGGAAATATTCTCTAGCATAATCTTATAAACCTTCAACCAAAAAGGCCCATTTTGGAGCCTAAATTTCACACATATGTGTTGGAACCTCATCCATGACTTGGAATAAAGATGCACCAACTTACACTTAATTTTGAAGTCTAAATTTCACAAGTATATGTGCATGAATATCGTCCATGACATGGAATAACTATGCACCAACTTATACTTGTGGATGTGTGTCATAATAAATTCCTTTCAACTCAAAGATTGAGGCATATGTATGTCTTGAGAAATATAGCTACATGCATTGCACTAAGGAAATATACATATATGTATCAAACTAAAGTTTGCACAATGTACATCATGGGGAAGGCAAAACTAGCCTTAGAAGTTGATGTAAGGATGAAATTTCCTTTACATCTAGGTGTAGCCCTAATACCCATTGTGCTAGCATATAGCCCTTCACCTATCATCTATCTAGATTATTGTCTACATTCCATAATGAAAGCACATAATTAGTACCAATTGTGGTAGCATATAGTCCTTCACCCATCATATATCTAGATTATCGTCTAGGTTCCATAGTGAAAGCCATGACAATAGAGCTATCTATATCTTGTTTAAAATTTGATCTCCATTGCACATATGTTATTGAGTTGAGCTCATATTATTGTTAGTCTACTTCTATTCACTTATCATTCAATACATCTAATGTTTCTCTTCATCTAGCGTACCCTCTTTTTGCTTCACTCACTAGGGAGAAAAATGAACCCTGTATGGGCCTTTTGGATTTAGGATTCATTAGTGACCAATCATAAGAGGGTGGTGGACACAGTCTATAGCCTATAAATTACTAAGCTATGGGGGGAGGAGGGGACAGGATTTTCCTATGTTCAGGTTTTGTCTCTAGAGAGAGAGGAATCTCGTAACTTGCTTGGGCCCAAAAATTCAAAAAATTTAGAAAGTTTTAAAACTCATCATAACACCATTCAATGGCCCCTCAACCATTTTTTAGGATCAAAAGTGCTATTTTTGACTTCTTAATCAAAATATGTGCATGAACTAACCTTTTTTTCAAAAATAACTCAAAATACAACTTTCTCCCTCCAAAACGTCACACTTTCATACACAAGTCCCAAAATAGCATCTCTTTCCACTACTTTCTCTCCCTAGAACCATTGAAGCTCCTGTGTCTACATTTCTTTCTCTGTGCATCTTCCTCTTTGAATTACTACTATGACTTCCATAGCTTGAACTCCAATGGAGAAACCTGAATCTTATAGGCATCCAAAAGATGCGGTTATCGCATTAAAATGTCACAATATCAAGGCTGTAGAAGGAAATTGGTTAAGACATGAGTTCTACAAAGGTACATGGGTGTACATGCAACCGTCTGGTATTGGCCCTCATCGTGTAAGAGATCGTGGAAACTTGGATCTTCATTGGAAAGGGAGGCTATTGGGCTTCAAAAATCTCACAAATGGTGAAATAGTTTCCATTGTACAACATGTTTTTACAATGTCAAGCATGAAATTGGAAAACTCAAACAAAATGAGATATTCTATCAATTTTAAGTATTGCTCATTGATTTCTATTCTAATTTCTTAATATACCTTATGCAGATGTGTATTTTCTTGCTGCCGACATATTTCCTTCTACATTGGTGGAGGAGCAACCACTTCATAATCTTACAAGTACCTTCCAAGCATTGCATGCAGATGTTTGATCATTAGTCTTTCCCCAAGCCCATTCTGCTCAGCTTTTATGTGAGATAGTTTTCTTTTACACACATACATATGTTTTACCCTCTTCATCAAATGATTTTGGTAGGTTAGAGATGATTAACGTAGATTCTATTTTCAAGCTTCAGTGGGCACATCTTGATATATGGACCTTGACATCTTTGAAGCATAAGATGATGATGGACATACATAACTCTTTGAAATTCACAAGAGTGTCTAGATTTTTAGGATTGCATTGGTGTGTTCTTGTTCATTGCTTTGTACATCCATTTCACATATTCACAATTCTAGAGACTTCATCAATGTTCATGTTAAAAGATGTCACATATGAGTAGGTGGAGGGTTTGCTAGGTGAAAATTGGGGACTTATAGAAGGATGCACCAAAGGGGATAGACATTTTTGTAAAATTGGTGCAATAGGCATAGTATTTCGATATTTGAAACACCGTACTTCATTGTACATTAGATTCTATTATGTTCATTGGATGTGTAAACTTTGTGGATAAATACAATTACAAAGTTTTGGGGGTTTTTAAATTTCATTTGAAATTAAGATAAATCTACCCAACAACGAGATGGAAGTTATTTCAGCGAATCATCATTGCACGCTTGGCAACATGAGAGAACATCTAGTAATAATGAGATTTGAGGATTTGGATCAAATGAAGATCAGAATTCAAGGGCATAAGGTAAACAATTAATGGTAGTTTTTCTTTTATTTATAAAATTATTATATTCAAATATGATATTATAAAGTTTTTTATTTGTCTACAGATTGGCAAGAGGTTGGAGGATAAAATCAAAGTCCTTCTTGAATGGAGTGTAGATGGAACTCAACTCTCATTGTCGAAGATCAAGTACTGTTTGAGTCCTTCGCTTTGCTACTCCATTTTTCTCTAGGGTATACGTGGTTCTATTCAGAAATAATATTGCTATTGTAGCATTCGCCTCATATTGATCTCTACAATTCCTTGACAATGCATGGGTTGTCTAGATTGTATTCCATGAAATGCTCTCAGCGGATTGTAGGCTTGTTCTACTAAAAGAGATTGTGGAACATAAGTGTATCGCGGCATTTCGTCCCCTCCTTTTTTTCCCCCACCACCCCCCGGCCCCACCATCACCCCGACCCCCTCCGTCCCCTCCTCTTTCCCCTATCACCCCGACCCTCTCCAACTCCATCGTCCCCTCTTCTTCCACCACCACCACCACCACCACCATCACCACCAACACCACCACCACTCCACCACCACCACCACCACCACCACCACCACTCCACCACCACCACCACCTCCCTCCCCCGCGACCTCCCCCGCGACCTCCCACCGATCCACCCACCCCACCCACGGATCCACCCACCGACCCACCCACTGACCCACCCATCGACCCACCCACTGACCCACCCACCGACCCACCCACCGATCCTCCCACCGACCCACCCACCGACCCACCCACCGATCCACCCACCGACCGACCCACCGACCCTCCCACCGACCCACCCACCGACCACCCACCGACCCACCCATCGATCCACCCACCGACCCACCCACCGATCCACCCACCCGTGACCTTCCCCTCTCCCTCCCCCGCGACCTCCCCCGCGACCTCCCCCGCGACCTCCCACCGACCCACCCACCGACCCACCCACCGATCCACCCACCGACCCACCCACCAACCCACCCACCGACCCACCCACCGATCCACCCACCGATCCACCCACCGACCCACCCACCGACCCACCCACCGACCCACCCACCGACCCTCCCACCGACCCACCCACCGATCCACCCACCGATCCACCCATCGGCCCACCCACCGATCCACCCACCCGCGACCTTCCCCTCTCCCTCCCCCGCGACCTCCCCCACGACCTCCCCCCGCGACCTCCCCCTGCGACCTCCCACCGATCCACCCACCGATCCTCCCACCGATCCACCCACCGACCCACCCACCGACCCACCCACCGACCCACCCGCCGACCCACCCGCCGACCCACCCACCGACCCACCCACTGACCCACCCATCGACCCACCCACCGACCCAGCCACCGACCCCTCAAATCCCACATATTTCCACGACCTTACATAAGGCTCTCATATAGTTTGGATGGACATTTGGAGGATCATTTCTCAACCAAACCCTATAGTATTATATATCGTTGAAAAGCTCTCGACGAGTACTTTCCAATGGTGAAACAATAACTTTGAAATATTGGATCAAATTTTGACTACACCCCAAAAACCCCCACAACTCCCCATAACTCACTCCTATTCCTACCCAACCCACAAACCCCACAAACCCCATACAACTCCACAACCCTCCACAACCCTCCAAAAACCCTGTACTCTCTCTCAAACTCCCCACAACTCACCTCCCACACCGCTCACTTAATATAAAGGATCAAAAGCTACTACAAAAATTAGGTGAAGGATGTGCTTCTCAGGGACATTCAAATATCACGGACGGCACAAAATGAGGATCTCAGCTTGCATCCAAAAGTGACAGTAAAGGTGTAAGTGGTAAAAGTAAAAGTGGTGAAATGAGGGTTGCCGCCAACCATTCATGACAACTGCCTATTTTGAGGATCCAATTCAAATCAAGTGGAATATTTGATCTACCCCTCCAATCTTGGCAATCAAGCGACGCGTGATCAGTGGACGTGAGGAATCGGCAAGGCCGTCTTGGCCTATTGGGGCCTATAAAAACAATGGATTTATGCTCATTTGGGGGTACAATTTCTTTTAGAGATACAGTGGTTCGTACGTACGTGCAGAAGTCCTCTCTTGCCCTTGGTGGTTTCGAGCCTATTGTAGGAGCTACTCTGTAGTGTGGATACAGAGGGTAGGCTTCTCAGTGCAGGGCTATGAGCACTATAGTTTAAGAGAGGGGCTTGGATTCTTTTCTTTTCTGTGAGTCAGTGTTGTTGTTAAGCTCTATTCTCTTGAGAAATCCTTTACCATTTGTATTGTTCGGAGTTAGACTGCATATAATTGGCCCCTTAAGCTCATGGGAAGACTCTCTTGCATTGAGGTTTTATACTTTTAGAGTGGCATGTTAGCCCTGAGCTTGCACTTTTTGAGCATCACTCTGCCCAACCTTGTAATCATCTGATTCAAATCAAGAAATATGTGGTCTTCTGTGGTCATTTGTCGATTAATATTTCTAGAGTATGTACAACCCTTCTGTCTGCTCACAGAAATGTTAAAAGGTATACTTTCCTAAAGCGAACCCCCCTTGAGTAGGCGACGTACTGGATGAGTTAATCTTTGTTCTCTACTTTTGATAAAAGTGGATACCCCAGTACCTCCTCTACAGTTTGGCACGCCCGGTGGGACCTTTGCATTTCTGTGAGAGGTATTTTTGCCCTATTACATTGGCAAGTAGGTACATGACCCATACACGAGCAGATAAGGAGTCTCTTCGTGTTCGGAGGAGCCTTAACAAGTTAGCAATAACCACGGCTAGTGAGTCTACCTCCCCTCTGCCCTCCCTAAATTTATCTATTGATTTGGGTGCGACACCATTGTCAAAAGAGAGGTATAGGAGAACTCTAGACTTCTCCTCAGATACGTCCAAAGAAACACCAGTACAAATGGAGGACCTCTCTCATTTGCTCTCCAGATTAAACATCAAATTCCCTACCTTCAAGGGACAAGCTTATGAGGATGCTGATGATCATGTGAGGAGATTCATCTCTTTATGTCGTGGACGAGGTCTACAAAATAGAGAGGATGCAATGTTGGCGCTCTTTCCATCCACATTGGAGGGTCTTGCAGATAAATGGTATAGTCAATATGCAGATGGTCATTTCACTACATTGGAGGCTTTGAAGGCGGCGTTCTCACAGACATTCCGACCAAGTGATTCCTCGGAAAGAGCTCTAGATCAGCTAGAGAATTTGAAGCTAAGACCAGGTGAATCCTTTCATGAACTTCACACTAGAACAAAAGCACTTGTTGCACGTCTGCCACATGCTCCAGGTGACTTTTTGGTTAAAAAGTGGATAGAAAAGGCTCTGCCCAGGTCATCTCAGCAGAAGCTTCGTGAATCTCTTAGATTGGATGCGACCCTCAATGATTTTGTTGCAGCAGCATCACGCATTGAAGAAGCAAGGCAACATTTTGAAGGGGATACACAACAAAAGTATGCTGCAGATCTGGATCCTATTGAGCAACTAAGGAGGGAACTGGAAGCATTGAAGATGCAACAAAATCAACAAGAAGAGAAGGTCTTGCCACCACTGCGTCGCACTGATGATGAAGTAGCTCAACTTCGCCGAGAGTTAGAAGATTTGAGGACTACTCAGGATATAAGGAGACAAATTTGGTGTACAATCTGTAACAACAATGGACATTCCAATGCTAATTGTCCTATTAAGGTAAGCTGTCAAATTTGTGGAAAAGATGGTCATGAAGCCAGAGATTGCTACTACCTCAAAGGTACACAGTAGAGAGCTAACCCTCAAAATTTGGAATCATATTATGCTAGTACTTCAAATACATCTAATAGACAGGAGAATCAGCCTGCAAAGCCTAGATATAATAGACCTTTGATGTGCTATCGTTGTGGTGAGTACGGCCACATGCAAAATAGGTGTTCCCTCCCAGAAGATGCACCTCCTTGTCAACATTGTCCAGAGGCCAAGGATCATTATACCAAAGATTGCCCAAGGGGTGGTCCTGCTCCAATCCACATGATTGCAGTCTCTCCACATGAAGAAGAGAAAACCACTCAATCTTATGCTGTTTCATCCTCTACAATGCCCATGATGACTAGAGCTAGACAAGTAGCAGCAATCCATAGGGAGGAGCAACAAGGATTTCATAAGGAGGAACAACAAGGATTTCAGGATAAAAAGGAAGAAAAGGAGTCTGGATGGAAGGACGAAGCAGAAATTGAAGGAGCTTATAATAAGATGACTACTTCTCTAAAGCGCCAACCAACAAGTCTGCAAGAAAACACTCAGGAGGCAAACATTGAACAGATCTTGAAAGGTATTCATCACAAGGTTAGTCTATATGAACTTATAAGGATGGATTCAAAAATAAGAAGTGACTTACTAAAGATTATACACTCTCCTCACTTGGTCCAATCACCTAGTATAGATGGTTTCATGGTTGATTTTCCCCCTGCACCCTTAGCAGACTACCAAAGCTCAAGATTATCTGTTTGTATAAAGGATGAAACTCTCACAGGTGTGATCATAGATGGAGGCTCTGGTATCAATTTGATGCCAGATTTCACAATGAAGAAACTGAATTTGAACCCCACCAAAATGGCACCATTTACAGTTACACTAGCAGATCAACATCGGGTTGCGCCTCTTGGCATTATTGCAAAGGTATGGATGATAGTACAGGGTTGCCACTTTGTGTTGGATTTTGTTGTTATTGCACTTCCACAGGAGACTTCTTACCCTTTACTCCTGGGGAGACCTTGGCTGAGACAAGCAAAAGCTTTGCAAGATTGGGGGAAAAACAAACTATGGATTTCAACAAGCACCAATAGCCAACTACAATTACATTTGGAAGAGGGATTCGACTCAGGAAAAACCACTGGATATACTGTGGATACTCAGGTAATGCTCTCTATACCCCAAGAAGATGATACATTGTTAAATTGGATGATGGGAAGTGCAGAGTGTTGCACAGTGGAGATCAATAAAATTGAGGAAGAAGTTGCAGATAAGTTAAATGAAGACCACAAGGTATTGGAGAATCAGCAATTGCAGGAAAATACTGGCTTTGAGGAGGCAACCAATATAAAAGTATCGGAGGGAGAAGGTTATGAATTTAAGAGCAGAAAAGATCTTCCTTTTGCAGATATACCTCAAGGATGGATGGAAGAACATGTTGCAGAATATAAATTAAAATCCACTCCTGCATATAGTGGAGATGATTTCTCAAACAAGACCAGTCCTGAAACATTGGTTCAAGAAGTAAATTTAGGGAATGAAGAGAACCCTCAAGTAGTCCACTTAGCATCCTGGTTGTGGCATTATCCTCCTTTGCTACAGAAGGTAACTTCTTTGCTTTTTACTTACAAAAGTGTCTTCGCATGGTCCTACAAAGATCTAACAGGGATACCAGAAGAGCTTGGGTTACATCGGATACCCTTAGTTGAGGGAGCCGCGCCAGTAAGAAGTAGAACATATCGACTCAATCCGAAATATGCAGAGGCTGTAAAAGCAAAAATTACAAAGCTAGAAGAAGCTGGTATAATTGTTCCAGTAGAACATTCGAGGTGGCTTTCTTCCATGGTTATTGTACCCAAGAAAAATAGTGGAAAAATAAGAGTATGTGTTGATTTTCGTGCTTTGAATAAAGTGACTGTTCAAGATGGATTTCCTCAGCCCTTCACAGAGCAAGTACTTGAGGAAGTAGCTCGTCACACTTTGTATAGTTTCTTGGATGGTTTTAGTGGCTACAATCAGATAGTGATCCATCCTGATGATAGGGACAAAACAGCCTTTGTCACTCCCTGGGGCACTTATGTCTATACTCGCATGGCTTTTGGTTTGAAGAATGCGCCAGCTTCATTTAATAGAACGATGTATTTGATATTGGGAAAATGGTGAATAACCTTTTTACGCATTTTCCTGGATGACTTTTCAGTATTTTCAGGTACAGATAGAAGGGCAGCAGTTCAAGATTTCCATGACCATTTGGAAAATCTAAAAGAAATTTTTGAGCAATGTCTCAAAACAGGTTTGAAATTGAATCCTGATAAATGTCACTTTTTGGTCACTAAGGGCACTCTTCTTGGTCACATAGTATCCGCTGAAGGCATAACTATTGACCCTGCAAAGGTTATAGCTATTCTTTCCATTCCAATTCCACAAAGCCCAAAGGAAGTGCAAAGTTTCTTGGGCTATGCAGGGTATCACAGAAGATTCATTAGGATGTATTCAGAAATTGCTAAACCCTTGTCAAGGCTTACCAGTAAAAAGATCCCTTTCTCATGGAGTGCTGAAGCTGACAAAGCATTTTGTGAACTAAAGTTGAGGCTACGTACTGCTCCACTTTTAACTGTTCCTAATTGGTCATTGGAATTTCATGTGCATACAGATGCTAGTCTTCATGTTGTTGGTGCAGTTCTAGCTCAACCATCATCACATAAGGTTGATAGACCTATCTCCTATGCCAGCAGACTACTCAACCAAGCTGAAAGGAATTACAGTACGACAGAAAGAGAAGGTTTGGCTATCGTATTTGCTCTTCAGAAGTGGATAGAGGCTAAATGGATAGAGGCTAAAGCTACTGTGGACTGCACGGCTTTAACAGTAGCCAAATTCTTGTATAAACGTATTTTCTCAAGATTTGGTTGCCCACTGGAAATTACTAGTGATAGGGGCACACATTTTGTAAATCAATTGCTCTAGTTTATATTTGATAGGTACAAAGTTTTCCATAAAAAATCTTGTGCCTACTACCCCAGGGCAAATGGCCAAGCAGAGAGTTCCAATAAGATTTTGATTGACTGCTTCGCAAATTATCTTTTGATCATCAAAGCTCCTGGCCGCTAGCACTCATCGGTGCAATTTGGGCTTTCAGAACCACGAAGAGGGGAACCACAGGCGAGACTCCATTTCGTTTAGTTTATGGGAAAGAGGCATTGGCACCGTTCGAATTCATTATCAAAAAGGAAATGGGAACCAAAACCATTGGAATTGAACCTCCCATTGAGAGATTGGTGGCATTAGAAGAATACAGAGAAGGAGAAATGCAAAAACTTCAGGTAACACAAGAAGAGCGCAAAAGACTGCATGACAGGTATCTGAGGTCCAATGAAGTACAGGAAGGATCCATGGTTTTAGTGCATCAGGTCCCAACAATTCCAACCAAACTGGCATCCAAATGGATAGGACCTTACACAATGGTAAAGGTATTACCTCATGGAGCAGTACATATAGAGGATTTGCAGGGTAAGAGGATACCCCTGGTCAATATTTCCAGGGTGAAGAAGTACCTGAATTAAGGTAAATTGGAAGCATATCATTCACTGTACCTACTATATTTCATTTGGTGATTGTAGTTATTATTAAAAAAAAAAAGGTTAAAAAATATATATATTTCTCCAGGGTGAAGGATTATCTGAGTCAAGTCAAGAAAGAAGAACTTCCTTCACTATCTTGTTTTTGGCTTCCGGAATTGCACCGGGACGGTGCAAAGACTTGATGTGGGGGTCTGTATCGCGGCATTTCGTCCCCTCCTTTTTTTCCCCACCACCCCTCGGCCCCACCATCACCCCGACCCCCTCCGTCCCCTCCTCTTTCCCCCATCACCCCGACCCTCTCCAACTCCATCGTCCCCTCTTCTTCCACCACCACCACCACCACCATCACCACCACCACTACCACCACCACCACTCCACCACCACCACCACCACCACCACCACCACCACTCCACCACCACCACCACCTCCCTCCCTCGCGACCTCCCACCGATCCACCCACCCCACCCACCGATCCACCCACCGACCCACCCACCGACCCACCCATCGACCCACCCACCGACCCACCTACCGACCCACCCACTGATCCTCCCACCGACCCACCCACTGACCCACCCACCGATCCACCCACCGACCCACCCACCGACCCACCCACCAACCCACCCACCGACCCTCCCACCGACCCACCCACCGACCACCCACCGACCCACCCACCAATCCACCCACCGACCCACCCACCGATCCCACCACCCATGACCTTCCCCTCTCCCTCCCCCGCGACCTCCCCCGCGACCTCCCCCGCGACCTCCCACCGACCCACCCACCGACCCACCCACCGACACACCCACCGATCCTCCCACCGACCCACCCACCGACCCACCCACCGACCCACCCACCGACCCACCCACCGACCTACCACCGACCCTCCCACCGACCCACCCACCAATCCACCCACCGATCCACCCACCGACCCACCCACCAATCCACCCACCCGCGACCTTCCCCTCTCCCTCCCCCGCGACCTCCCCCGCGACCTCCCCCTGCGACCTCCCACCGACCCACCCACCGATCCACCCACCGATCCTCCCACCGATCCACCCATCGACCCACCCACTGACCCACCCACCGACCCACCCACCGACCCACCCGCCGACCCAACCACCGACCCACCCACCGACCCCTCAAATCCCACATTTTTCCACGACCTTACATAAGGCTCTCATATAGTTTGGATGGACATTTGGAGGATCATTTCTCAACCAAACCCTATAGTATTATATATCGTTGGAAAGCTCTCGACGAGTACTTTCCAATGGTGAAACAATAACTTTGAAATATTGGATCAAATTTTTACTACACCCCAAAAACCCCCACAACTCCCCATAACTCACTCCTATTCCTACCCAACCCACAAACCCCACAAACCCCACAAACCCCATACAACTCCACAACCCTCCACAACCCTCCAAAAACCCTGTACTCTCTCTCAAACTCCCCACAACTCACCTCCCACACCGCTCACTTAATATAAAGGATCAAAAGGTACTACAAAAATTAGGTGAAGGATGTGCTTCTCAGGGACATTCAAATATCACGAACGGCACAAAATGAGGATCTTAGCTTGCATCCAAAAGTGACAGTAAAGGTGTAAGTGGTAAAAGTAAAAGTGGTGAAATGAGTGTTGCCGCCAACCATTCATGACGACTGCCTATTTTGAGGATCCAATTCAAATCAAGTGGAATATTTGATCTACCCCTCCAATCTTGGCAATCAAGCGACGCGTGATCAGTGGACGTGAGGAATCGGCAAGGCCCTCTTGGCCTATTGGGGCCTATAAAAACAATGGATTTGTGCTCATTTGGGGGTACAATTTTTTTTAGAGATACAGTGGTTCGTACGTACGTGCAGAAGTCCTCTCTTGCCCTTGGTGGTTTCAAGCCTATTCTAGGAGCTACTCTGTAGTGTGGATACAGAGGGTAGGCTTCTCAGTGGAGGGCTATGAGCACTATAGTGTAAGAGAGCGGCTTGGATTCTTTTCTTTTTTGTGAGTCAGTGTTGTTGTTAAGCTCTATTCTCTTGAGATTCCTTTACCATTTGTATTGTTCTGAGTTAGACTGCATATAATTGGCCCCTTAAGCTGATGGGAAGACTCTCTTGCATTGAGGTTTTATACTTTTAGAGTGGCATGTTAGCCCTCAGCTTGCACTTTTTGAGCATCACTCTGCCCAACCTTGTAATCATCTGATTCAAATCAAGAAATATATGGTCTTCTGTGGTCATTTGTCGATTAATATTTCTAGAGTATGTACAACCCTTCTGTCTGCTCACAGAAATGTTAAAGGGTATACTTCCCTAAAGAGAACCCCCCTTGAGTAGGCGACGTACTGGATGAGTTAATCTTTGTTCTCTACTTTTGATAAAAGTGGATACCCCAGTACCTCCTCTACAATAAGGATTTCAATTTGATGGCTCTACGTCTTGCTCCAAATACCCTACTTGCTGAGTCAATACGGAAGGTAGTGCAATAGATCTAGGAACACTTAAGCCTCTCGTATAAAGATTTGGAGATACATATTCATTAGGATATTCCTCTAGAGAAGTTGAAGGAAGTGATGCTTGTTGATAGTTCCAATATATTCAATCACCTCTTCAAACATTTGAAGCATTTTTTTTTTATGAGTTATAGGTGTTAACAATCATGTCTCCATGTTCCTCTTGAAGTGGGTGTCCTAATGTGGATCATGGTTGTGGCTTCTCCTTAGCTTTGGGTTTCACTCGAGTCCTCTCATCTATTCAAATGCATTTCCTTATGGATTCTGCCATTGAATCAAGCTTCATGCAAAAGATACTTGCTCATAGGTTGGGATTGTCTAGTCTATTGAGAAACAATGTTGTTTGCTTCTCATTAGAAGGGATTTGACGACTATGTTCCATGCAATGGCTAAATCCTTCGTCTATTTCCCTCATTGCATGAAATGTAGAATATCTTTGAGAGTATCATGCTTAATATTAGTGAGCATATATTCATCCGTGAATGCTTGCAAGAGGTCAACAATGGTTCTGAACTTTCTAGTAGTGCAAGAGATAAGCATTCAATGAAATAATATGAAGGAGTCACGCAATCTGAAAAGAACTCACAAGAAGAAAACAATGGATAAAGAAGTTCACATAGTGGTAGACTTACAAGAGGATGAGGAAGACCTAGATGAAATAAAAGCTCCAAGAGTGCCCAAAATAAGGGATGTGAAGTTTCCAACAAAAGTTTGCATCAAGACAAATTAGTTGCATGGACTAAAAATATGAAGAAACCTTCTATTTTGGGAATCAAAAGTGCTCAATAATTTGCTTAGAGCTCACAACCTGGTATGAATTGACTAGAGAACTTTTGCAGAAATCTAATTGGAGTGTATATGTAACTAAGGAAAGTTATTGTGATCAATTTAGCCATACCATACATCAAGAAATGATTGTAACATATCAAGGTGGGTAAGCCCGATATTTTAGAATCTAGAAGAAGTGCAGAAAAAGTCACCTTTTATGATTCATATCTCAAGTTCAACTAAACCAAATGTGATGAAAACTTATAAGAAATTAGTAGAAACTTCAGTCTAACTAGCCCACTTTTGTGCATAGCAAATGCTTGAGTAGGCTTAGAGAAATTGATTCCACAAGATCACCATAATGACGAAGATGTAGTAAAAAATAGTAGAGAGAGATGTACTTGAAGAAACATATCAAAATGTATATGATAATGAGAACCTGATACAAGGGAAGTGTAGTAGACTACTCATACATGTGGTGAGCTCAATGTATGCTCATTGATGTAGTTCAATGTCTCTTAGAACGTCTCTCCTAGGCCACGACTAAAAGCATGTCTATCTATACTCATATTTGAGTTCCAATTTTTTTTTTACCGTACCTAAAAGTGATCCTATACTTTATGGATGATTTGAATTGATTCCTCTTATGTCATGAGTCATGGGTTAAGCTTCCTTAATTCATGAGATTATTTATTCTCTTGGCTTTTATAATTATTCAAAGTAACTATGCCCAAAATGGCTAGCATAGTTTCATAAGTAGTTCTTTCTTGTGAGGAAATGAAATGATGTGTAGCCCTGAATAAATAGCCAAGCACTTAGGCTTGCTGAGTGTATCAACAGCTCTCCCTCAAGCCTAAGATGCTTGATTCTTCATACCTTCATGATTCAATGTAGTCCAATCATTGATTTGAAACTATTTAATTTGCTTCCATCCAAGGTCTTTGTCATCATATCTGCACATTGTTGTTGTATAGATATATATAAGCATTGTATCTCCTTACTCGTAATTATTTCCCTGACATAATGGTATTGAATCTATATATGTTTGGTCTTGGCATGAGAGATGGGAATATTAATAAGATGTAATGAACTAATGTTGTCCCCAAATATATGTGGAGTTGAAGTATTCAACCATAAATCATATTATAAGCTTCTAATCCACATAACTTCTTGTGTTGCATTTGCAAGTCGCCTGTATTCAACCTCAATTGATGAAAGAGCAACTCTAGGTTGCTTCTTGGAAGACCATGATATCAATATAATACAGACAAAACTAATGTAACCTGATGTGCTTCTCCTTTTATCTTTAGAGCCTACACAATCTGCATCAAAAAGGTTGAACATCGATATCAGATGTGTATGGATAGTAATCCTTCGTGTATTGTACTCCTCAAATACTTCAGGATTCTCTTGGCTACTTCCATTGGGGTTTCCTTGGAGTGTGCATGAAGTGAATCAACAAAGTAACTCCATAGCATATATCTACTCTAGTTAGAACATCATAATTCAGGTTTCTAAGTAAGCTTTGATAGCTAGTTACATCCTCAATGAGTTCACCTACATGAGCACTTAGTTTTTAATTTACCTTAAGGGCATATCTTCAATATTTGTATTTTCCATCTTGAACTTGGTACGAATATCTCCAATGTACTCTCTATGGGTTAAGAACATACCTTTTTCTATATATACCCATTCTTAACCTAGGAAGTATGTGAGTATGCAAAGATCATTGATCTCAAAGTTTTCGTTCATTTGAGCTTTGATCTTCCTGATTTCATCTACATCACTTCTTGTAATGATTTTATCATCCACATATACATAGAGGTATATGACCTTTGATTGATTGCTCTTGATGAGGATGGAAGGATATTCCTTGCTTACCATAAAGCCTTTCTCGTGTAAGTAAGTGCCAAGTCTACGATTCCAAGTTCTAGGAGCTTGCTTAAAGCCATACAAGCCTTTCCTTCACTTGCATACATATTCTGGATATGATTGATCTTATAAATGAGAAGGTTGAGCATAATACACCTCCTCTAAAATCCAACCATTTAGAAATGCATTTTTAACATCCATTTGATAGATATTCCAATTCTTGCAAGATGCTACACCCATAAGTACTCTAACTCTGGGCATTTCCGCCATAGGTCACAATGTCTCTGCATACTGAATGCCTTGGGTTTGTGAAGATCCCTTGGCTACAAGCCTTGCTTTGTACCTCTTAATTGAGCCATCAAAATTCTTATTTTCCTTGTAGATCCACCTTGTGCCAATGAACTTCTACTATGGTTCTATTTCTTCTCTTTGCTACTCCATTTTTCTCTAGGGTATACCTGGTTGTATTTAAAAATAATATTGCTATTGTAGGGTTTGCCTCATACGGATCTCTACAATTCCTTGAGCATGCATAGGTATTCTAGATCGTATCCAATGAGATGCTCTTAGCAGATTGTAGGCTTGGTCTAGTAAAGGAGATTGTGGAACGTAAGGATTTGAATTTGATAGCTCTAAGTCTTGCTCCATATTACCTACTTGTTGAGTCCCTAGGGCAAGTAGTGCGACAGATCTAGGAACAATTAAGCCTCTCCTATAAAGATTTGGAGATACATATTCACTAGGAAATTCCTCTAGAGAAGTTGAAGGAGGTGGTGCTTGTTGATAGTTCCAATATATTCAATCATCTCTTCAAACTTTTGAAGCATTTTTTTATGAGTTATAGATATTCACAATCATGTCTCCATGTTCCCGTCTAGATGGGTGTCCTAATGTGGATCGTGGTTGTGGATTCTCCTTATCTTTGGGTTTCACTCAAGTCCTCTCATCTATTTAAATGCATTTCCTTATCGAATCTAGCAATGAATCAAGCTTCATGCAAAAAATGCTTTCTCATAGGTTGGCATTGCCTAGTCTATTGAGAGTTGTTTGCTTCTCATTAGAAGAGATTTGACGACTACGTTCCATGCAATGTCTAAATCCTTCTCCTATTTCCCTCATTGAATTAGCAAGGCTTTGCATGAAATGTACAATCTCTTTGAGAGTATCATGCTCAATGTTAGTGGGCATATATTCATTGGTGAATGCTCGCAAAAGGTTGACAATGCTTCTGAACTTTCTAGTTGTGCAAGAGATAACCATTCAATGAAAGAATATGAAGGAATCAACCAATCTAAAAAGAAATCAAAAGAAAAAAGAAATTGATAAAGAAATTGGACGATAAAGCAGTAAATGTATTTTTGTTGGGTACAGTTCTGAAAGCAAAGGCTATCCTCTATGTCATCCACAAACTAAAAGCATTTTGGTTATTGGTGATGTTTTTTTCTCTACATATTTCTCCACTTAAATGTGCACCATAGAACTCATTGTATTGAAGCTTTCTAATAGGTAGATGGTTCTCAATCTCTATGAAATCCCATGATGGTGGTAGACTCATGATAATATAAAATATTTCATCTCATCATCCATTTTCATTTCTGTTCTTGCACCTGTGAAAACAATCCATAAAGACCATTAAAAAGAGATACACTATTGTATGTGTCCATCATGAAATTTATAATAAATTTTTAACGATAAATAGAATTTTCCTTTTTCTTCATGGTTTTTGCCACTCGATTTTTGGAGTCTCACAACTCATACTTATTCATATTTGAAAAAGACCATTGGGCTTTCCTAGAATACAAAACTTCTTGCATGATGTTTAAAATAAAATCCCACTTAATAGGGTCCAATGAGTCCCATTCCAATGATTTATTCAAGCAACTCTAAAGTTTCGTGAGGTAGTGGTCACGATTCTGATCCCAAAAAACAAAAATATACATCCATAAAGATATGCTAGAATAAACTTTGCCATTTTCTTCAAATCAAGGTCAAAAGGATAATAACATGTTATTGGGTGGAAAATAAAAGTCTTATCAATAACAAGAGTATCAACAATATTTAAAGTGAATGCATAACTCAATTATTTCTATTGTGTTTTATCGGAATAGAATGACTCTTAGCATGATTCAAACTGCATGGAAAGGCCCCCTTATATTGTCTCATCTAATATATTAAGACCTCTAGTTATAGATGCTTGTGTGGGATATCTTCGTCACATAAGTTTTCACCACACATAATGGAATCATAATGTTATTGCTCCAATGGTATTGATTTTCTTCTTCCCTTACTTTTGGAATTTAAAGGGTATTATATTCTTAGAGAGCCTTTGATCAAAGGAAGTAAAGTAATCAATGTACTATCAGGAATCCATATTCGAAGTTTTCCATTAACATGCAAAGTGAGAATTTTGGACCAAGCTAGTGCATTGGAAGGAATAAGGATAATGGAAAACAATACGGATGAAGAAGATCGCATAGTGGTTGACTGAAGAGAGCATGAGGATTGTACTCTAGTAACATCTAAAAGATTGTCCAATAATAATGAATCTTGTATGAAACTCAAGAATAGGAATCAATATCACATAAATGAAAGTTCAAGTCAAACTTTCATAGTGGAATGGGAAATGAATACAATTGAATCAGTAAAGCTTCTTGATATTGTTTGAAACTCTAAGAATTTGTTTCAAATATCCTTTTAGCATTGCAGAAGATGAATCATTTGCTTAGGTTGTTTGATTCTTTAAAATGAATCTTAAGTCCTTGAAGAATAACATTCAATCATCCATCCATTTGAACTTAGGGCGACACCTCTTGTGCCATAAGTTCAAGTCCAAGTAGAATCTATATGTTTGGGTTTGGGCTTGGAAAATGGCTAGGTATACTCTAGCACATCTTTATGGATGGCAATTATTTGTTTGTGAGGAAAACAATTAGCTTGCTGATGCTTTTCGTGTACCGTATATGCATGTCAAGAGCTATGAACTATAACTCAGAAGATGGTTGAATCAATTAACTTGAATCAATGGTTGAATCCTTCGTCCAAGGAACGCCTATTTTAGGTTCTATATATAATATTTCTACTTCAAATGTAAAATTGTTGTTACGCAAGGGGAGTCGAGACTTGTCGAGTTCTTCTGAGCCGACGGACCTATAAGATCTTATTTATGGTTCGAGATTCTATGTAGAATGGTTGTCCTTCGCGTCAGCTACGTCTTTAGCTCATGTCTTCAGAAAGGACAATGATTTCCCTCACATCTGGTGCTGCCCTCACTATGGCGCTGCTTCTTTTAACCACTGGTGAGTTTCGTTCCTTCGTTTGGCAACCTTCACGCTCTCTCTCTCTCTCTGCGTTAGTTTTCGACGATTCTCTCTCTCTCTCACACACACAGTGTGTCCGTTAGTTTTCGACGATTCTCTCTCTCTCATAGTGTGTGCGTTAGTTCTCGAAAACACACACACACTCTCTCTCTCTCATACTATATGCGTTAGTTCTCGAACCTTTTCTCTCTCTCTTTCTCTCTCTCTCGCTCTCTCTCTTTCTCTCTCACTCTCGATCTTCCACTTCCTCTGCCTGCGTCATCCCTTCCGTTTCCTTTCTGTGCTTTCATTATACTTCATTAATTATATGATCTCGTCTGGCCTCCGCGCTTACGGAAATCAGAAAAGTGCATGCAGGAACTGTTTTTGGAACGCGCTCTTTGCCCGACGCCCAGCAGCAACTTGGCGATGAAAGAAATAATGTCCAAGAAACTGTGGACGTCGTGAACAACCCTCGTGGATCGACAAGGATTCAGAACGGAGATGAAGAACGGAATGTTCTCCCTGGTCAGTTAAATCTTGCACCACGGATTCCCATCCCACCATCTGCTCCTTCTTTCACTGATCTCTTGGACTACATACCAGCAGCCAAGAGCTCTTTCCACCGTAATATGCCCCACAGACGATCGCCTGTTCCACCATCCGCCCTTCATCGGACGAATTCCCTGACTATCCCCCTGCGCCAATCCACCCGCAACGCACACCGTCGTCAATGGAGGACGTTCATAACGGGGCTGAATTCAGTTTTACCGACACCGCCCAATTCAGCACATCGATTCGTCCTCGTAACGTCCGTGTGCCTCCGTCGGGCCCCTCTCACGGCGCGTCTGATGATCCATCTCCTGGCTTTGTTGATCACAGGAGACATCATCCGCCCATCATCTCTAACTGAGCCGTTTCTTCTATTGCTGCTGTTGTAGTTTGTCTTCGCCACACAATTACGTCTCCTTAGTTGACACACCTTTTCGTAACATTTAGTTTACCTACTTGAGAGTCGGGTATGGAATTCAAGCTGTACTTGAGACTCTGATATGAAACATTGATGTAGTTACATTTTGAAACATTGATGTAGTTACTCTGATATGAAACATTGATGTAGTTACATTCCTGGTGTTCTATTTTTATGTATGAGACAAATGCCCATTTTGTTTCTTCTCTTTAGTTGTACTGCAAGGTTCAGTTTAGGCCCTCAACTATAATGCCTGACACTCAGATTTTGGAGTCTATTTAAGTGTCAGCGTCAATTATTTTGGACTACGTTAGCAATCTGTGAAATGCTCATTGGAATATAAGTGTCCTAACTTCTCACATGTATAGTTCATTTGTCTCTGTATCATTCAAATTCGCATCTTCCTTTTCATGCTCAGCCTCCATGTTGTTGACGCCGTTGTCTTTTATGAGTTGGAGTTCCTACCTCCATTCACATGCCCAACAATGGGGGGCATCTATGATTTTGAAAAATTCCCATACAACATAAGCTAGTGTACCCTTGTCATGTGACAGAAACCATGCACCTCTTCCTGGAAGCATAAAAGCAAACTCTAGTTATTAACAAAGCTTCATGATACTTCTTCCACCACTGAGACATACAAATATGTTTTGTGTATTGCTTTCATAGGTGGAGGAATAGAAAATGAAAATGGGTTATGAGATGAAATATTGTACATTATTGTGAATCTACCACCATCCTGGATATATTTTCCATAGAGATTCGAAAGTTCATGCTGCATATTTAAGTGCAAAGATATGTAGAAAGTTCATGGACCTCATGTTGAATACTATTTCTGTTTTTGTAATAAACTACTATAGAATCACTTTTGTTTTATTGTCTCTCATGTTTATGGAGATTCGTTTTTAATAGAGGATTTGCGCTATTTTATTTTAAAGAATTATAGAGATACAATTCTTAATCGTTGTGCTCTGTCCTCTACACGTCCATAGTAGGTCGATTGTAGGTGAAAGTGAAGGTGACAAGGATGATGGAAAAGGTGCCATGCCCGTTTATCTTTCTCACTAGCTCACAAGTCTCACTTAGTAGGCTTGAATAGCCATCAATATTGGTGCGGAGAGTTTTGGGCAATCCTCGAGTCAACAAGGGATTCAACAATCAGCATAGCATCCTAACTTCAGCAGCACTGATAGAAATGCTTCAGGTTTATCAGGTGGCTCTAGATGAGCTGGTTGAGCTTTTCAAAGCTTGTCCTATATGTTTACTTGAGTCACTTGCCTTTTTACTTGAGCCTCTAGGATTGGTTTGTGTCACTGTTCTTTTTCATGCTCACCATAGTAGAAGTAGAGGTGCTTAGACTCACATGATTGTTCTATCGAGCTCCTTTTGAGTGGTACACATAGTCATTGAGGAGGTGATTATTCATTCTTTTGAGACAGTGAGGGTAGTTCTATGATGTGGGTGATGAAGCTATTCTTTCTATGTTATGTGCCATTGTAAATGAGGATTGAGATGTCACCAGATGATTCCTTGTGGACACCATGCTTTGTGTACTTCACTCATTAGCATACCTCGTGAGTATTTAGAAATAATATTCCTATTGTAGGGTTTGCCTCATGTTGATCTCTTCAATTCCTTGAGCATGCATGGGTTGTCTAGATCGTATCTGATGAGATGCTCTTAGCAGATTCTAGGCTTGGTCTACTAACGGATCTTGTGGAACATAAGGATTTGAATTTTATGGCTCTAAGTCTCACTCCAAATACCCCACTTGCTGAGTCCCTAGGACAAGTAGTGCAACAGATCTAGGAACACTTAACCCTCTCCTATAAAGATTTGGAGATACATATTACTAGGAAATTCCTCTAGAGAAGTTGAAGGAGGTGGTGCTCGTTGATAGTTCCAATATTTTTAATCAACTCTTCAAACGTTTGAAGCATTTTGTTATGATTTATAGGTGTTAACAACCATGTCTCCATGTTTCTCTTTAGATGGGTGTTTATGAGGTGGTCTAGATGCCCTAGTTGAGCTTTTCAAATATTTTCTATGTTTACTTGACTCACTTGCCGTTTTACTTGAGCCTCTAGGATTGGTTTCTGTGACTCTTGTTTTTCATGCACACCAGAGTACAACTAAGGGTGCTTAGACTCACATGGTTATTCTATCGATCTCCTTTTGAGTGGTACAGATAGTCATTGAGGAGATGACTTATCATGCACTTAAGACAATTTACATGTTTAATACTATTTTTTTTACATGTTTAATACTATTTTTTTGCAGTGCAAGAGGTCCACAATGCTTTTGAACTTCTAGGAGTGCAAGAGATAAGCATTCAATGAAAGAATATGAAGGAGACAACCAATCTCAAAAGACATCACAAGAAAAATAAAATGGATAAAGAACCAAAAGTTTACATCAAAACACTTAACTCGTATGTACTATAAATGTGAAAAAACTCCTATTTTGGGAATTAAAATTGCTTAGTAATTTTCTTAGAGCTCACGAGGTGGTATGAATTGACCAGAGAGCTTTTTCAAAATTTTAATTGGAGTATATAGTTAAGTAAAGAAAGTTATTTTGATCAATTTGACCATACCATACATCAAGAAACGATTGTAATATAGCAGGTGGATCATCCGGATATTTTAGGATCTAGAAGATGTGCAGATATAGTCATCTTCTATGATTCATATCTCAAGTTTAACTAAACGGAATGTGATAAAAATTTATAAGCAAGTAGTAGACACTTCAATCTAACTAACGCAATTTCATGCATGCAAAAGATTGAGTACACGGAGAGAAATCAATTCCACTAGATCACCATAATGATTAAGATGTAGCAAAAAGTTGTAGACAGAGATGTACTTGAAGAAACATATTGAAATGTATATGATAATTAGGAGATGATACAAAGGAAGTATAGTAGACTACTCATACATGCAAGGAGCTCAATGTACGCTGATTGATGTAGCTCAATGTCTCTTAGAATGGCTCTTGTAGGCCATGACTAAAAGCATGTCTATTTATACCCATATTTGAGTTCCAATTTGAATTTTTCCTCACCTAAAAGTGATACTATCGAGTAATAAAATACTATTTTCTTTGTAATGAAAATACTATAGAATGACTTTTGTTTTATTGCCTCTCATGTTTATGGAGATTCATTTTTAGTAGAGGATTTGCACTATTTTATTATATTCCTTATCACTAAGAAATTATAGAAATAAAATTCTTAATCCTTGTGCTCTGTCCTCTACATGTCCATTGTAGGTGAAAGTTAAGGTGACAAGGACGATGGAAAAGGTGATAATGCTTATTTATCTTTCTCACTAGCTGACAAGTCTCACTTAGTACGCTTGAATAGTTATCGATATTGGTGTGGAGATTTTTGGGCAATCCTCGAGTCAACAAGGGATTCAACAATCAGCGTAGCATCCTGACTTCAACACCACTGATAGGAATGCTTCGGGTATTTGAGGTGGATCTAGATGAGCTGGTTGAGCTTTTCAAAGCTTTTCTATATTTACTTTAGGCACTTTCCATTCTACGTGAGGATCTGGGATTGGTTTGTGTGACTCTTCTTTTTCATGCTCACCAGACTAGAACTAAAGGTGCTTAGACTCACATGGTTATTCTATCAAAATCCTTCTGAGTGGTACCGATAGTCATTGAGAGAGTGATTTATCATGCACTCGAGACAGTGAGGATAGTTGTATGCATTGGGTGATGAAGCTATTCTTTCTTTATTATGTGTTGTTGCAAATGAGGATTGAGATGTCGCCAGATTATTCATTGTGAACACTATGCTTTGTGTACTCTGCTCATTAACACATCTTGTGGGTATTTAGAAATAATATTGCTATTTTGAGATTTGCCTCATATTGTTCTCTATAATTCCTTGAGCATGCATGGGTTGTCTAGATCATATCCGATGAGATGCTCTTAGCAGATTGTAGGCTTGGTCTATTAAAAGAGATTGTGGAACATACGGATTTGAATTTGATGGCTCTAAGTCTTGCTCCAAATACCCTACTTACTTAGTCCCTAGGTTAGGTAGTGCAACAGATCTAGGAACACTTAAGCCTCTCCTATAAAGATTTGGAGATACATATTCACTAGGAAACTCCTCTTTAGAGGTTGAATGCGGTGGTGCTTGTTGATAGTCACAATATATTCAACCAACTCTTCATACGTTTGAAGCATTTTTTATGAGTTATAAGTGTTAACAATCATGTCTTCATGTTCTTCTTTAGGTGGGTGTCCCAATGTGGATCGTGATTGTGGCTTCTCCTTATCTTTGGGTTTCACTCGAGTCCTCTCATCTATTTAAATGCATTTCCTTATGAAATCTTCCATCGAATCAAGCTTCACCCAAAAGATGCTTGCTCATAGGTTAGCATTGCCTAGTCTATTGAGAAACAATGTTGTTTGCTTCTCATTAGAAGGGATTGATGACTATGTTCCATGCAATGTCTAAATCCTTCTGCCATTTTCCTCATTGACTTAGCAAGGCTTTGCATGAAATATAGAATCTCTTTGAGAGTATCATGCTTAATGTTAATAGGCGTTTATTTGTGGATGAATGCTTGCAAGCAGTCAACAATGCTTCTGAACTTTCTAATAGTCCAAGAGATAAGCATTCAATGAAAGAATATGAATAAGTCAACCAATTTCAAAAGACATCACAAGAAGAAAAAAATGGATAAAGAAGTTCACATAGTGGTAGACCTACAAGCGGATGAGCAAGATCTTGATGAAATAGCAGCTCCAACACTACCCAAAATATGGGATGTGTAGTTTCCAAAAAATGTTTGCATTAAAACACATAACTTGCATGTTCTAAATATTTGAAAAAACATTCTATTTTGGGAATCAAAAGTGCTCAATAATTTGCTAAGAGCTTGCCACCTGGTATGAACTGACCAGAGAGCTTTTGCAAAGTTCTAATTGGAGTATATAGCTAAGTAAAGAAAGTTATTTTGATCAATTTAGCCATACCATACATCAAGAAATGATTGTAATATATTAGGGGGATCATCGAGATATTTAAGGATCTAGAAGATGTGTAGATATAGTCATATTCTATGATTCATATCTCAAGTTTAACTAAACCAAACGTGATAAAAATGTATAAGCAAGTAGTAGACACTTCAATCTAAGTAACCCAATTTCATGCATGCAAATGATTAAGCACACGCAGAAAAGCCAATTCCACAAGATCACTCTAATGATGAAGATGTAGCAAAAATTGTAGGCAGAGATGTACAAGAAACGTATCAAAATGTATATGCAAATAAGAATATGATACAAACGAAGTATAGAAGACTACTCATACATGCACGGAGCTCAATGTATGTTCATTCATGTAGCTCAATGTCTCTTAGAATGGCTCTTGTAGGTCGTGACTAAAAGCATGTCTATTTATACTCATATTTGAGTTCCAATTTGAATTTTCGCTCACCTAAAGCTGATCCTATTGAGTAATAAAATACTATGTTTTTGTAATAAAATACTATAGAATCACTTTTTTTTTTAATTATCTATCACGTTTATGGAGATTTATTTCTAATAGAAGATTTGTGCTATTTTATTATATTCCTTATCGCTACAAAAATATAGAAATACAATTCTTAATCGTTGTGTGCTATCCCCTACACGTCCATAGTGGGTGAAAGTGAGGGTAACAACGATGATGGAAAAGGTGACCATGCTCATTTATCAATCTCACTAGCTAGCAAGTCTGACTTAGTAGACTTGAATAGCCATCGATATTGGTGCGGAGATTTTCGGGCAATACTTGAGTCAACAAGGGAATCAACAATCCACGTAGCATCTTGACTTCAACACCACTAATAGGAATGCTTTGGGTTTATGAGGTAGCTCTAGATGATCTGGTTGAGCTTTTCAAAGCTTTTTGATGTTTACTTTGTTCACTTGCAGTTTTACTTGAGCCTCTTGGACTGGTTTGTGTGACTCTTCTTTTTCATGCTCACCAGAGTAGAACTAAAGGTGCTTAGAATCACATGGTTATTCTATCGAGCTCCTTTTGAGTGGTAGGGATACTCATTGAGACAGTGAGGGTAGTTGTATTCAGTGGATGAGGAAGCTATTCTTTCTTTATTATGTGCTATTGTATAGAGGATTGAGATGTGACCAAATGATTCATTGTGGACATTGTGCTTTGTGTACTTTACTCATTAGCATATCTTGTGGGTATTTAGAACTAATATTGCTATTGTAGGGTTTGCTCATATTAATCTCTAGAATTCCTAGAGCATGCATGGGTTGTCTAGATCGTATCCGACAAGATGCTGTTAGCGGATTGTAGGCTTGGTCTACTAAAAGATATTGTAGAACATAAGGATTTGAATTCGATGGTTCTAAGTCTTGCTTCAAATACCCTACTTGCTTGGTCCCCAAGGCAGGTAGTGCAATAGATCTAGGAACACTTAAGCCTCTCCTACAAGGATTTCGAGATACATATTCACTAGGAAATTCCTCTAGAGAATTTGAGCCATACAAGGCTTTCCTTGACTTTCATACATATTCTAGATATGATTGATCCTCAAAGCAAGAGGGTTGAGCCAAATACACCTCCTCTAAACTCCAACCATTTAGAAAAATAATTTTGACATCCATTTGATAGATATTCCAAATCTTGGAAGATGCTACACTCATAAGTACTCTAAATGTGGGCATTCTCGCCATAGCTGACAATGTCTCTTTATAGTGAAGGCATTGGATTTGTGAAAATCCCTTTGCTACAAGCCTTGCTTTGTACTTATTAATTGAGCCATCAAAATTCTTCTTTTCCTTGTAGATCCACCTTGAGCCAATGACCTTCATAGATGATTCCTTGGAAACCAATTCCCAAGACTCATTTTCTTGTTGAGATTCTATTTCTTTTTCCATGACATCTCTCCATTCTGACTTCTTCATATGTAGATCGTTCTTCTCATTTTTCATGTGCTATGTAAATAGAACTCTTAGTGGCCAAAGAAGTTTCATAACCATACCTTTGTGGCTTCCTTTTTTCTCTAGTCGACCTTCTTATAATTTGTTGAGACGATTTTGCCACATCTCTCATCTCCTGCAATTTGGCTTTGCCTTTGGAGCTCCAAGAGTTAATTTCTCTTCTTAGAGTCTTGTGGTCATCTTGAAAATCACTTGATGCTTGAAGTGTAAGCTCATTCTCTTTTGACAATGTTGTAAAGACTTCCTCTAGATCATAAGGAAGTTTGATTCTCCTACAATCATCTTCAAACCAAGGATTAAGGATAATGGAAAACAATACGGATGAAGAAGATCGCATAGTGGTTGACTGAAGAGAGGATGAGGATTGTACTCTAGTAACATCTAAAAGATTGTCCAATAATAATGAATCTTGTATGAAACTCAAGAATAGGAATCAATATCATATAAATGAAAGTTCAGTCAAACTTTCATAGTGGACACCTCTTGTGCCATAAGTTCAAGTCCAAGTAGAATCTATATGTTTGGGTTTGGGCTTGGAAAATGGCTAGGTATACTCTAGCACATCTTTATGGATGACAATTATTTGTTTGTGAGGGAAACAATTAGCTTGCTGATGCTTTTCGCGTACCGTATATGCATGTCCAGAGCTATCAACTATAACTCAGAAGATGGTTGAATCAATTAACTTGAATCAATGGTTGAATCCTTCGTCCAAGGAACACCTATTTTAGGTTCTATATATAATATTTCTACTTCAAATGTAAAATTGTTGTTACGCAAGGGGAGTCAAGACTTGTCGAGTTCTTCTGAGCCGACGGACCTATAAGATCTTATTTATGCTTCGAGATTCTATGTAGAATGGTTGTCCTTCGCGTCAGCTACGTCTTTAGCTCATGTCTGCAGAAAGGAAAATGATTTCCCTCACATCTGGTGCTGCCCTCACTTTGGTGCTGCTTCTTCTAACCACTGGTGAGTTTCGTTCCTCTGTTTGGCAACCTTGACACTCTCTCTCTCTCTCTGCGTCAGTTTTCGACGATTCTCTCTCTCTTTCTCTCTCTCACACACACAGTGTGTGCGTTAGTTTTCGACGATTCTCTCTCTCTCTCTATCTCTCTCTCTCTCACACACACACAGTGTGTGCGTCAGTTTTCGACGTTTCTCTCGCTCTCTTATAGTGTCTGCGTTAGTTCTCGAAAACACACACACACTCTCTCTCTCTCATAGTGTATGCGTTAGTTCTGGAACCTTCTCTCTCTCTCGCTCTCTCTCTCTCTCTCTCCCTCTCTCTCTCTCTCTCGCTCGATCTTCCACTTCCTCTGCCTGCGTCATCCCTTCCTTTTCCTTTCTGTGCTTTCATTACTCTTCATTAATTATATGATCTCGTCTGGCGTCCGCGCTTACGGAAATCAGAAAAGTGCATGCAGGAACTGTTTTTGGAGCGCGCTCTTTGCCCGACGCCCAGCAGCAACTTGGCGATGCAAGAAATAATGTCCAAGAAACTGTAGACGTCGTGAACAACCCTCGTGGATCGACAAGGATTCAGAATGGAGATGAAGAACGGAATGTTCTCCCTGGTCAGTTAAATCTTGCACCGCGGATTCCCATCCCACCATCTGCTCCTCGTAACGTCTGTGTGCCTCCGTCGCGCCCCTCTCACGGCACGTCTGATGATCCATCTCCTGGCTTTGTTGATCACAGGAGACATCATCCGCCCATCATCTCTAACTGATCGCCTTGCCGTTTCTTCTGTTGCTGCTGTTGTAGTTTGTCTTCGGCACACAATTACGTCTTCTTAGATGACACGCCTTTTCGTAACATTTAGTTAGCTACTTGAGAGTCGGGTATGGAATTCAAGCTGTACTTGAGACTCTGATATGAAACATTGATGTAGTTACATTTTGGAAATTAATTTTTCAAAATGCTCCATTTCTCAAATATATTTGTTGGTCTAAACTCAGCAGGATGATTAGTCTGTCGTCTGTGTGACTCTTTCTAACATTATCTTTGCAGCAGGCATTGTTTCCTGGTGTTCTATTTTTATGTATGAGACGAATGCCCATTTTGTTTCTTCTCTTTATTTGTACTGCAAGGTTCAGTTTAGGCCCTCAACTATAATGCCTGACACTCAGATTTTGGAGTCTATTTAAGTGTCAGCGTCGATTATTTTGGAGTATGTTAGCAATCTGTGAACTGCTCATTGGAATGTAAGTGTCCTAACTTCTCACATGTATAGTTCATTTCTCTCTGTATCATTCAAATTCACATCTTCCTTTTCATGCTCGGCCTCCATCTTGTTGACGCCATTGTCTTTTATGAGTTGGAGTTCCTACCTCCATTCACATGTCCAACAATGGGGGGCATCTATGATTTTGAAAAATTCCCATACAACATAAGCTAGTGTACCCTTGTCATGTGACAGAAACCATGCAGCTCTTCCTCGAAGCATAAAAGCAAACTCTAGTTATTAACAAAGCTTCATGATACTTCTTCCACCATGGAGACATACAAATATGTTTTGTGTATTGCTTTCATAGGTGGAGGAATAGAAAATGAAAATGGGTTATGAGATGAAATATTGTACATTATTGTGAATCTACCACCATCGTGGATATATTCTCCATAGAAATTGGAAAGTTCATGCTGCATATTTAAGTGCAGAGATTTGTAGAAAGTTCGTGGACATCATGTTGAATACTATTTCTGTTTTTGTAATAAACTATTATAGAATCACTTTTGTTTTATTGTCTCTCATGTTTATGGAGATTCATTTTTAATAGAGGATTTGCGCTATTTTATTTTAAAGAATTATAGAGATACAATTCTTAATCGTTGTGCTCTGTCCTCTACACGTCCATAGTAGGTCGATTTTAGGTGAAAGTGAAGGTCACAAGGACGATGGAAAAGGTGCCATGTCCATTTATCTTGCTCACTAGCTCACAAGTCTCACTTAGTAGGCTTGAATAGCCATCGATATTGGTGCGAAGATTTTTGGGCAATCCTCGAGTCAGCAAGGGATTCAACAATCAGCATAGCATCCTGACTTCAACACCACTGATAGAAATGCTTCAGGTTTATCAGGTGGCTCCAGATGAGCTGGTTAGGCTTTTCAAAGCTTGTCTTATATGTTTACTTGAGTCACGTCCCTTTTTACTTGAGCCTCTAGGATTGGTTTGTGTCACTGTTCTTTTTCATGCTCACCACAGTAGAAGTAGAGGTGCTTAGACTCACATGTTTTGGCTTTGCCTTTAGAGGTCCAAGAGTTAATTTCTCTTCTTGGAGTCTTGTGGTCATCTTAAAAATCACTTGATGCTTCAAGTGTAAGCTCATTCTCTTTTCACAATGTTGTAAAGTCTTCCTCTAGATCATAAGGAAGTTTGATTTTCCTACAATCATCTTCAAACCAAGAGTTGTTTTCATCAAACACATCTCTACTTACAATAAAACCTTTATTTATTGGGTTTTATAACCTAAAACATTTTCTATTAAATTCATAGCCAAAGCATATACATTTGTTTGCATTTGGATCTGGTTTGCCTGTGATTCGTTAAGGTATATGTACATTTTCTCTTAACCCAAAGATCCTGAAATGGTCAAGGCTAGGTCTTCTTCCAATCCATGCTTCATATGGTTTAATCCCATCTAATGTTTTTGATGAGATTTTATTGATTGGATAGGGGCCGTGGATACAACCTCTGCCCCTCTGCCCATAAGTAATTCAGAAACTTCTTCTCATTTAGCATTGACGTTTCAGCCTCTACTATGGTTCTACTTCTTTGCTTTGCTACTCCATTTGGCTCTAGGGTATATGTGGTTCTATTTATAGATAATATTGCTATTGTAGCATTTGCCTCATATTGATCTCTACAATTCGTTGACCATGCATGGGTTGTCTAGATTGTATTCCATGAGATGCTCTCAGCGGATTGTAGGCTTGTTCTACAAAAAGAGATTGTGGAACATAAGGATTTGATTTTGATGGGTCTACATGTTGCTCCAAATACACTTGCTGAGTCAATACGGAAGGTAGTGCAACAAAGCTAGGAACACTTAAGCCTCTCCTATAAAGATTTGGAGATACATATTCACTAGGAAATTCCTCTAGAGAAGTTGAAGGAGGTGATGCTTGTTGATAGTTCCAATATATTCAATCACCTCTTCAAACATTTGAAGCATTTGTTTTTATGAGTTATAGGTGTTAACAATCATGTCTCCATGTTCGTCTTGAAGTGGGTGTCCTAATGTGGATCATGGTTGTGGCTTCTACTTATCTTTGGGTTTCACTCGAGTCCTCTCATCTATTCAAATGCATTTCCTTATGGATTCTGCCATTGAATGAAGCTTCATGCAAAAGATGCTTGCTCATAGGTTGGGATTGTCTAGTCTATTGAGAAAAAATGTTGTTTGCTTCTCATTAGAAGGGATTTGACGACTATCTTCCATGCAATGGCTAAATCCTTCCTCTATTTTGCTCATTGAGTTACTAACGCTTTGCATCAAATGTAGAATGTCTTTGAGAGTATCATGCTTAATGTTAGTGGGCATATATTCATCGGAGAATGTTTGCAAGAGGTCAACAATGGTTCTGAACTTTCTTGTAGTGCAAGACATAAGCATTCAATGAAAGAATATGAAGGAGTCAGCCAATCTCAAAAGAACTCACAAGAAGAAAAAAATAGATAAAGAAGTTCACATAGTGGTAGACTTACAAGAGGATGAGGAAGACCTAGATGAAATAAAAGCTCCAAGAGTGCCCAAAATAAGGGATGTGAAGTTTCCAACAAAAGTTTGCATCAAGACCAATTAGTTGCATGGACTAAAAATATGAAGAAACCTTCTATTTTGGGAATCAAAAGTGCTCAATAATTTGCTTAGAGCTCACAACCTGGTATGAATTCACTAGAGAACTTTTGCAAAAATCTATTTGGAGTGTATATCTAACTAAGGAAAGTTATTGTGATCAATTTAGCCATACCATACATCAAGAAATGATTCTAATATCTCAAGCTGGGTAATCCCGATATTTTAGGATCTAGAAGAAGTGCAGACAAAGTCACCTTTTATGATTCATATCTCAAGTTCAACTAAACCAATTGTGATGAAAATTTATAAGAAACTAGTAGAAACCTCAATCTAACTAGCCCAATTTTGTGCATAGCAAATGCTTGAGTAGGCATAGAGGAATCGATTCCTCAAGATCACCATAATGATGAAGATGTAGTAAAAAATAGTAGAGAGAGATGTACTTGAAGAAACATATCGAAATGTATATGATAATGAGAACCTGATACAAGCGAAGTGTAGTAGACTACTCATACATGTGGTGAGCTCAATGTATGCTCATTGATGTATCTCAATGTCTCTTAGAATGGCTCTCCTAGGCCACGACTAAAAGCATGTCTATCTATACTCATATTTGAGTTCCAATTTGATTTTTAGCGTACCTAAAAGTGACACTATACTTTATGGATGATTTGAATTGATTCCTCTTATCACATGAGTCATGGGTTAAGCTCGCTTAATTCATGAGATTATTTATTCTCTTGGCTTTTATAATTATTCAAAGTAACTATGCCCAAAATTGCTAGCATAGTTTCATAAGTAGTTCTTTCTTGTGAGGAAATGAAATGATGTGTAGCCCTGAATAAATAGCCAAGCACTTAGGCTTGCTGAGTGTATCAACAGCTCTCCCTCAAGCCTAAGATGCTTGAGTCTTCATACCTTCATGATTCAATGTAGTCCAATCATTGATTTGAAAATATTTAATTTGCTTCCATCCATAGTCTTTGTCATCATATCTGCACATTGTTGCTGTATAGATATATATAAGCATTGTATTCTAAGTAAGCTTTGATAGCTAGTTAAATCCTGAATGAGTTCACCTTCATGAGCACTTAATTTTTAATTTACCTTAAGGGTGTATTTGCAATATTTGTATTTTCCATCTTGATCTTGGTAAGCATATCTCCAATGTACTCTCTATGGGTTAAGAAGATACTTTTTTCTATATATACCCATTCCAAACCTAGGAAGTATGTGAGTATGCCATGATCATTGATCTCCCACTTTTCATTCATTTGAGCTTTGATCTTCCTGATTCCATCTACATTACTTCTTGTAATGATTTTATCATCCACATATACATAGAGGTGTATGACCTTTGATTGATTGCTCTTGATGAAGATGGAAGGATATTCCTTGCTTACCATAAAGCCTTTCTCCTGCAAGTATGTGCCAAGTTTACGATTCCAAGTTCTAGGAGCTTGCTTAAAGCCATACAAGGCTTTCCTTGACTTGCATACATATTCAGGATAGGATTGATCTTATAAATGAGAAGGTTAAGCATAATACATCTCCTCTGAAATCCAACCATTTAGAAATGCATTTTTAACATCCATTTGATAGATATTCCAATTCTTGCAAGATGCTACACCTATAAGTACTCTAACTATGGGCATTTCCACCATAGAGGAGAATGTCTCTTCATACTGAATGCCTTGGGTTTGTGGAGATCCCTTGGCTACAAGCCTTGCTTTGTGCCTCTTAATTGAGCCATCAAAATTCTTCTTTTCCTTGTAGATCCACCTTGTGCCAATGACCTTCTACTATGGTTCTATTTCTTCTCTTTGCTACTCCATTTTGCTCTAGGGTATACCTCGTTGTATTTAGAAATAATATTTCTATTGTAGGGTTTGCCTCATAGATCTCTACAATTCCTTGAGCATGCATAGGTTGTCTAGATCGTATCCGATGAGATGCTCTTACTGGATTGTGTTGTGGATTCTCCTTATTTTTGGGTTTCACTCAAGTCTTCTTATCTATTTAAATGCATTTCCTTATGGAATCTACCAATGAATGAAGCTTCATGCAAAAGATGCTTGATCATAGGTTGGCATTGCCTAGTCTATTGAGAGTTGTTTGCTTCTCATTAGAAGAGATTTGACGACTATGTTTCATGCAATGTCTAAATCCTTCTCCTATTTCACTCATTGAATTAGCAAGGCTTTGCATGAAATGTACAATCTCTTTGAGAGTATCATGCTCAATGTTAGTGGGCATATATTCATTGGTGAATGCTCGCAAAAGGTCAACAATGCTTCTGAACTTTCTAGTAGTGCAAGATATAACCATTCAATGAAAGAATATGAAGGAATCAACCAATCTAAAAAGCAGTAAATGTATTTTTCTTGGGTACAATTCTGAAATCAAAGGCTATCCTCTATGTCACCCACAAACTAAACACATTTTGGTTATCGGTGATGTTTTTTTCTGGAAGGTGCTATCCATCCTTTACTTTCATGTACGATGGAGAGATCTGTTAGCTCCAAAGACTTGTATGATACTTTGTTGTCTCTTTTTACAGGTGGACAGTCTAGTGCTAGTCCTAATGAGCTAACTTCTCAACTTTTAAAGGTTTCATGTGATGATGTAGACCATTTTGTTTCTGATGTAGATTTACATGATGCACTTATTGATGAGAGACCTGATATTAAGTAGGCAAAAATTATGCCAAAATGACTCCTATAGACTTTGCATGATAGAAAATTAGATGCCCCTCTATCATATCGTACTTGTTCAATCTCTCATACTACCTCTTTTGCATCAAATTTCTATGCTATGACTGCCTCTACTCTCTTTGATGAGACTGAGCATGTTTCATTTGATGAAGCATAAAATTATGAACATTGGATGGCTATAATACAATCTGAATATGATGCTATTGTGAAAAATGGTACCTGGTCTTTATGTGACTTGCCTCCTAGCAAGATGGCCATTGGTACTAAGTGGGTATACGAGCTGAAGTGTAAACCTGATTGAAGAGTTCACAGGTATAAGGCTAGGCTTGTTGCAAAGGGTTATGTAGAGTAAAGAGGCATTGATTTGGATGAAGACTTTGCACCTACATGCCGAATGACTATTGTTCATAGCATCTGTGCACTTGCAGCTCATCATGGTTGGAATGTACATCAGTTGTACATTAAGACAACATTTATGAATGGTGACTTGCATGAGGAAGTGTATGTTTTTCAGCCCCGTTGCTTTGTGCAGAAAGGGCATGAAAACTAGGTGTGCAGGTTAAAGAAGGCATTATATGGTTTCAAGCAAGCACCACATGCTTGATATGAAAAGATACATGCCTATTTGGTTGCACATGGTTTTGAGAATAGTCAAACTGAAAGCATGTTATATGTTAAGCTTGCTAATGATGTGCTTCTGATCATTGTTGTGTATGTTGATGACATGTTGCTCATTGGTCCTCATGAGAAGCATATTACTGATTTCAAGGTTGAGTTGCATGCCTCATTTGAGATGTGTGATTTGGGGCATTTGCATCATTATTCCGGCATTGAGTTTATGCAAGTTGATGGCCAAATAACTTTGTGTCAAACAAAATATATTGACACATTATTGCATCATTTCGGCATGGAAAACTTTAAACCTATTGCCACTCCTATGCAAATATGTTTATGATTGAGTCTTCATGATGTTGGAGATGCATTTGATGTTGCTCCCTATCAGTTGGCTATTGGATGCTTGATTTACTTATGCATTACTCAACCAAATATTTAGTTTTCTATCTCACAGATGAGAAGGTTTATGCATTGCCTAGGTGTCAAGCATTGGCAAGTGGTTAAGCACATCTTTTGGTACTTGAGTGGTACCCGACTACTTGGATTGTTTTATCCCAAGCGTGGATCATTACCGCCAGATTTGCATGCTTTTCTTTACTATGATTGGGCTCATTTCTATGAAACTCATGTGTCCACTAGTGGCTTTTGTTTATGCGTGGTAGCTCATGTATATCCTGGTTGAGCAAGCAGCAGCCTACTATGGCCACTTCTAGTTGTGAGGGTGAGTATATGGCAACTTTCATAGTGACTGTTGAGTGTGTGTGGCTCAAATGCCTCGTGGCACATTTCGGTGTTGCTCGGTCTTCTTCCACCACCATCTTCACTCATAATCAGAGCACATTTGTAGTTGTGAGGAACCTTGTTTTCCATGCTTGCACTAATAACATTGAGGTGCATTATCATTATGTCCAGGAGAGATTATTTGTTGGACAGGTCAGCATGGCATATATGCCCATGCAGGAGAACATTGCAGACCTTTTCACGAAGGCTCTGTGTAGGGAGAGATTTGACGCTTTACGCAAAGATTTGTGCTTAGTTCCTTTTGTGGATTGATTCCACATAGCTTAGCACTTCCTTATACATGATTGGAAGCTCCTTGTTCACCCCACCACTCCCGAGGGGGATTTGTTGATATGTTTAGGTAGTGATGCGTGTGAACACACTAGGCCTACTCGGGTCCTTTTTTCCCTCTTTAGGATTTTTTTCCCTCGGCTTGTATATATGTCTATAGCCCTAACAGGTTACTTATCTTTGTACATTCTACCGGTAATACATTTAGTATTGTGTGTTGTGCTCCAACCTTCTTTTTCTTCCTTGTGCTCTTCGCGTGCTTCCGTAGATGTCTAACTCCAACATATAGATGCATCAATATTGATGCCCTAAATGATATAAAAGTATAAAAAACAGCAATTCACATCTTGAGAAGAAATTCAAGATATCATACCGTTGATTTCTCAAGCATTTTTGTGGAATAAGTTGTGTACATGAAGGATAGATAATACCTATTCCGAAGGAAATACCGTCTAGGCATGTTATACAACTTTGGAATGAGTGGGAATAAACCACACACATAGACCATTGGTCACAATGGTAAACTAAGTGTAGGTGAAAGACAACAAATAAAAAATCTAACATTATATAGAAGTATAATTATAATTTTAAAATTATGCAATAACTATAAGAATAGAGTTGTCCTGTGTTGTAGGGGTATTGTCTCAATTCTTAAATGCCTCGATAATTGAAAATCTCAATGTAGGAAGAAAATTCCTTATATATATATATCAAGCATACAATAAATCAAGGAAGATAGAATAAGAAAATCTTGATATTTTTTTCACGCTTGCATCCAAAGTCATCCGAGAAGGTTGCAAATGTCATGAAAAAAATTGGATGCTACTAGTTTCGACTAATTCAATGAGACACTCAACATGCTAGACATTGGATGATGTTATGATACACCAATTCATATTATTCTTTCTTAATAGGAATTTGTATTATTCGTATCTGATAGAAATTACTTCTTCAATTTGTGTTTTTTGATACCTCATAAGGTTTCATACTCAATCATTGTATCTTTGGCTTTTTGTTTGCAAAATCTGCAACTAAGCCACCATTATGTGTGTGTGTGTGTGTATATATCTGAGTCTTTTTTTATGATCATCATTAGTCTCACGTAACCAATTTTGAAGTGATATTGGATCCTCAATAATTATTGGATCCTCAATAATTAATTCTTATTGCAACAAATTGGAGATTATTTTATCCCGAATAACATTAAAAAAGTGGGTAAGAAGCACCCCAAATACCCAATTTCTACCTCACCATTAAGTTTTCTGAAGAAAAGGAAAGAATATCTACCCTTACAAACTAAGATTTTAAGCATAACTTGCACAAATTATCTCAATAAAATCATGCCCTAGATTGGGCGAAACATGCCTCCATTACATACTATTCAACTTGATCATTGTCTACACTAAATCATTCCATGCACCTTGTCTTTTGAATCTTAGTAGAAAACTTCATCATCTACATTGAATAGTATCATATACATCCTCTTTCAAAAATTACTAAAAAATGACCGAGTGAATTAACTAAGAATCAAATAAATTTAAGAAAACTTTATTGTCTATCCAATGGATGTAAAATGAATACAAATAGACGAGTAGGAAAGTAGAACTAGCTATTGCAACTCAAAGTCAGAAAGTGCTAGGACTGCTTGACTATGCAATAAGATACGACAACCTAAACTTGAGGCGAAAGATGGCAAGGGAGACCTATTAAGCAAGGAGTTTCCCTTTTCTTATTGAGAATAAAGAAAAATAATGCAAGGATAGAAAGAGCCCACGGGAAACCATATATCTTCACTCATTCCTTCAATTCTATGCTTGCCATAGGTGCATTCCCAAAAGAAGGAGGTGGTTAAAAAATTGCGTTTCAACAAAAAGGTGAAAGTTTATTGTGTTACGTATTTTGAAAATTGATTTAACAAGCTCTTGTATTGATGTTTGCTTGTGTCCTCTTCAACAATGGTTGTATAAGAATTGCTCATACAAGCTGTTCCTTCTTTCTCTTTTTCTTTCGGAAACATCACATTGATAGACTTATGAATGCACGTTTTGTAGTTCCAAAGGAACATTACACCAAAGATTGGTTGAAGGAAATTATGTCCACCACCACTCAAGGTAACTCCTATCCCTTGCACATGATTAATGTTGCTTAGAGAAACCAAGAAGCAAAGAAAACACATGTGCACTTGCCTAGGACTAGTGGTGTAATTTGGGGAGCTTCTAGTCGTTATGACTCAAGTAGAAAAGAAGAAAAACATGTAGAGACAAAAGATGGATCATTCACAATCCCTTGAGAAGATGAGAAAAAAGAAAAACCGAAGAGGCATGAATTAAGTCACATCAAAGGTAACCCAACCAGCCCATGGAGGGAAAGCACACAAGGCCTCTCGAGAGAAAGAGCAAGGGAAGGTGTGAGATCCTCTCGAAAGGAAATTGTACCTATCCGCGTAACCATGATGGATTCTTGCGTATGTTATGTAGGTCAATATAAACGTTTTGTTTATCAATCCTTAAACTAGTTGCTAAGCCTCTCCCTTTTCCGGCCACATATGACCATCTGACTATTGATTGAAACGATTGTGGGGTAGTGGAACAACTTTCAACTAGGTCTTGAATATGTATAGGGTATGACCACAATGATTGAGAAATGTATTTCTACATTTCTATAGGGATCAAGAATTCAATAAAATAATGAACATGCTTTATTGGTAAGAATCACACCAAACATAAGAAACAATAAAATAAAATCCATTCTTTAATTTCTAGTAGGAAAATAGCATTAGACATGATGAGAAATGTTATATCTTAGAGGGCCCAAAAGATGAGCTCAAAGTCATGCAATGGCATCTCGTCTATGTGTGAGGTCCATGAACATTCTACCTATTTCTCCACTTAAATGTGCACCATAGAACTCATTGTATTGAAGCTTTCTAACAGGTAGATGGTTCTCAATCTCCGTGAAATCCCATGATGGTGGTAGAGTCATGATAATATAAAATATTTCATCTCATCATCCGTTTTCATTTCTGTTCTTGCACCTATGAAAACAATCCATAAAGACCATTAAAAAGAGATACACTATTGTATGTGTCCATCATGAAATTCATAATAAATTTTTCACGATAAATAGAATTTTCCTTTGTCTTCATGCTTTTTGCCACTCTATTTTTGGAGTCTCACAACTCATACTTATTCATATTTGAAAAAGACCATTGGGCTTTCCTATAATACAAAACTTCTTGCATGATGTTTAAAATAAAATCCCACTTAATAGGGTCCAATCAATTCCATTCCAATGATTTATTCAAGCAACTCTAAAGTTTCGTGAGGTAATGGTCATGATTCTGACATCAAAAACCAAAAATATACATCCATAAAGATATGTTGGAATAAACTTTGCCATTTTCTTCAAATCAAGGTCAAAAGGATAATAACATATTATTGGGTGGAAAATAAACGTCTTATCAATAATAAGAGTATCAACAATATTTAAAGTGAATGCATAACTCAATTATTTCTATTGTGTTATATCGGAATAGGATGACTCTTAGCATGATTCAAACTGCATGGAAAGGCCCCCTTACATTAGGGCGACTCTAAACCGTTTTTTAATTCATAACAAAAGTATGCTCTATGAAATAGAGCAATTATATTGTCTCATCTATTATATTAAGACCTCTAGTTATAGATGCTTGTGTGGGATATCTTCGTCCAATAAGTTTTCACCACACATAATGGAATCACACAAGTAATGAATCCATATGTTATTGCTCCAATGGTATTGATTTTCTTCTTCCCTTACTTTTGGAATTTAAGGGGTATTATATTCTTAGATAGCCTTTGATCAAAGGAAGTAAAGTAATCAATGTACTATCATGAATCCATATTCTAAGTTTTCCATTAACATGCAAAGTGAGAATTTTGGACCAAGCTAGGGCATTGGAAGGAATAAGGATAATGGAAAACAATACGGATAAAGAACATCGCATACTGGTTGACTGAAGAGAGGATGAGGATTGTACTCTAGTAACATCTAAAAGACTGTCCAATAATAATGAATCTTGTATGAAACTCAAGAACAGGAATCAATATCACATAAATGAAAGTTCAAGTCAAACTTTCATAGTGGAATGGGAAATGAATACAATTGAATCACTAAAGGTTCTAGATATTGTTTGAAAGTCTAAGAATTTGTTTCAAATATCCTTTTAGCATCACAAAAGATTCGAAGATGAATCAGTTGCTTAGGTTGTTTGATTCTTTAGAATAAATCTGAAGTGCTTGAAGAATAACATTCAATCATCCATCCATTTGAACTTAGGGCGACACCTCTTGTGCCATAAGTTCAAGTCAAAGTAGAATCTATAGGTTTGGGTTTGGGCTTGGAAAATGGCTAGGTATACTCTAGCACATCTTTATGGATGGGAATTATTTGTTTGTGAGGGAAACAATTAGCTTGCTGATGCTTTTCGTGTACCGTATATGCATGTCAAGAGCTATCAACTATAACTCAGAAGATGGTTGAATCTATTAACTTGAATCAATGGTTGAATCCTTCGTCCAAGGAACGCCTATTAGTTCTTCTGAGCCGACGGACCTATAAGATCTTATTTATGCTTCGAGATTCTATGTAGAATGGTTGTCCTTCGCGTCAGCTACGTCTTTAGCTCATGTCTGCAGAAAGGAAAATGATTTTCCTTCGTTTGGCAACCTTGACTCTCTCTCTCTCTGTGCGTTAGTTGTCGACGATTCTCTCTCTCTCTCTACTCTCTCTCTACTGTCTCTCTCACACACACACAGTGTGTGCGTTAGTTTTCGACGATTCTCTCGATCTCTCATAGAGTGTGCGTTAGTTCTCGAAAACACACACACTCTCTCTCTCTCATAGTGTATGCGTTAGTTCTCGAACCTTCTCTGTCTCTCTCTCTCTCGATCTTCCACTTCCTCTGCCTGCGTCATCCCTTCCTTTTCCTTTCTGTGCTTTCGTTATTCTTCATTAATTATATGATCTCGTCTGGCGTCCGCGCTTACAGAAATCAGAAAAGTGCATGCAGGAACTGTTTTTGGTGCGCGCTCTTTGCCCGACGCCAAGCAGCAACTTGGCGATGAAAGAAATAATGTCCAAGAAACTGTAGACGTCGTGAACAACCCTCGTGGATCGACAAGGATTCAGAACGGAGATGAAGAATGGAATGTTAAATTTTGCACCGCCGACTCCCATCCCACCATCTGCTCCTTCTTTCACTGACCTCTCGGACTACATACCAGCAGCCAAGGGCTCTTTCCGCCGTAATATGGCCCACAGACGATCGCATGTTCCACCATCCGGCCCTTCATCGGACGAATTCCTTGACTATTCCCCTGCGCCAATCCACCCGCAACGCACACCGTCGTCAATGGAGGAGGTTCATAACGGGGCTGAATTCAGTTTTACCTCCTCCATTCAGCAGATCGATTCGTCCTTGTCGAATTCAGCAGATCGATTCGTCCTTGTAACGTCTGTGTGCCTCTGTCGGGCCCCTCTCACGGCGCGTCTGATGATCCATCTCCTGGCTTTGTTGATCACAGGAGACATCATCCCCCCATCATCTCTAACTGATCGCCTTGCCGTTTCTTCTGTTGCTGCTGTTGTAGTTTGTCCTCGCCACACAATTACGTCTTCTTAGTTGACACGCCTTTTCGTAACATTTAGTTTACCTACTTGAGAGTCGGGTATGGAATTCAAGCTGTACTTGAGACTCTGATATGAAACATTGATGTAGTTACATTTTGGAAATTAATTTTGCAAAATGCTCCATTTCTCAAATATATTTGTTGGTCTAAACTCAGCAGGATGATTAGTGTGTCGTCTGTGTGACTCTTTCTAACATTGTCTTTGTAGCAGGCATTGTTTCCTGGTGTTCTATTTTTATGTATGAGACAAATCCGCATTTTGTTTCTTCTCTTTAGTTGTACTGCAATGTCAGCGTCGATTATTTTGGAGTACGTTAGCAACCTGTGAAATGCTCATTGGAATATAAGTGTCCTAACTTCTCACATGTATAGCTCATTTGTCTCTGTATCATTCAAATTCACATCTTCCTTTTCATGCTCGGCCTCCATGTTGTTGACGCCGTTGTCTTGTATGAGTTGGAGTTCCTACCTCCATTCAAATCTCCAACAATGGGGGCATCTATGATTTTGAAAAATTTCCATACAACATAAGCTAGTATACCCTTGTCATGTGGCAGAAACCATGCAGCTCTTCCTCGAAGCATAAAAGCAAACTCTAGTTATTAACAAAGCTTCATGATACTTCTTCCACCATGGAGACATACAAATATGTTTTGTGTATTGCTTTCATAGGTGGAGGAATAGAGAAAGAAAATGGATTATGAGATGAAATATTGTACATTATTGTGATTCTACCATCTTGGATATATTCTCCATAGAGATTGGAAAGTTCATGCTACATATTTAAGTGCAGAGATATGTAGAAAGTTTGTGGACCTCATGTTTAATACTATTTTTGTTTTTGTAATAAACTACTATAGAATCACTTTTTTTTATTGTCTCTCATGTTTATGGAGATTCGTTTTTAATAGAGGATTTGCGCTATTTTATTTTAAAGAATTATAGAAATACAATTCTTAATCGTTGTGCTCTGTCCTCTACACGTCCAGAGTAGGTCGACTGTAGGTGAAAGTGAAGGTGACAAGGACGATGGAAAAGGTGCCATGTCCATTTATCTTTCTCACTAGCTCACAAGTCTCACTTAGTAGGCTTGAAGAGCCATCGATATTGGTGCGGAGATTTTTGGGCAATCCTCGAGCCAACAAGGGATTCAACAATTAGCATAGCATCCTGACAACACCACTGATAGAATTGCTTCAGGTTTATGAGGTGGCTCCAGATGAGCTAGTTGAGCTTTTTAAAGCTTGTCTTATATGTTTACTTGAGTCACTTGCCTTTTTACTTGAGCCTCTAGGATTGGTTTGTGTCACTGTTCTTTTTCATGCTCACCACAGTAGAAGTAGAGCTGCTTAGACTCTGATGTTTTGGCTTTGCCTTTACAGCTCCAAGAGTTAATTTCTCTTCTTGGAGTCTTGTGGTCATCTTCAAAATCACTTGATGCTTCAATTGTAAGCTCATTCTCTTTTGACAATGTTGTAAAGTCTTCCTCTAGATCATAAGGAAGTTTGATTTTCCTACAATCATCTTCAAACCAAGAGTTGTTTTCATCAAACACATCTCTACTAACAATAAAACCTTTATTTATTGGGTTTTATAACCTAAAACATTTTCTATTAAAGTCATAGCCAAAAAATATACATTTATTTGCATTTGGATCTAGTTTGCCTATGATTCGTTAAGGTATATGTGCATTTGCTCTGCACCCAAAGATCCTGAAATGGTCGAGGCTAGGTCTTCTTCCAATCCATGCTTCATATGGTTAAATCCCATCTAATGTTTTTGATGGGATTTTATTGATTAGATAGGGGCCGTGGATACAACCTCTGCCCATAAGTAATTCGGAAACTTCTTCTCATTTAGCATTGACCTTTCAGCCTCTACTATGGTTCTATTTCTTCACTTTGCTACTCCATTTTGCTCTAGGGTATACATGGTTCTATTTAGAAATAATATTCTTATTGTAGCATTTGCCTCATATTGATCTCTACAATTCCTTGACCATGCAAGGGTTGTCTAGATTGTATTCGATGAGATGCTCTCAGCGGATTGTAGGCTTGTTCTACTAAAAGATATTGTGGAACATAAGGATTTGAATTTGATGGCTCTACGTCTTGCTCCAAATACCCTACTTGCTGAGTCAATATGAAAGGTAGTGTAGCAGATCAAGGAACACTTAAGCCTCTCCTATAAAGATTTGGAGATACATATTCACTAGGAAATTCCTCTAGAGAAGTTGAAGGAGGTGATGCTTGTTGATAGTTCCAATATATTCAATCACCTCTTCAAACATTGGAAGCATTTTTTTTTATGAGTTATAGGTGTTAACAATCATGTCTCCATGTTCCTCTAGAAGTGGGTGTCCTAATGTGGATCATATTTGTGGCTTCTCCTTATCTTTGGGTTTCACTCGAGTCCTCTCATCTATTCAAATGCATTTTCTTATGGATTCTGCCATTGAATCAAGCTTCATGCAAAAGATGCTTGCTCATAGGTTGGGATTGTCTAGTCTATTGAGAAACAATGTTGTTTGCTTCTCATTAGAAGGGATTTGATGACTATGTTCCATGCAATGGCTAAATCCTTCCTCTATTTCCCTCATTGACTTACCAACCCTTTGCATGAAATGTAGAATATCTTTGAGAGTATCATGCTTAATGTTAGTGGGCATATATTCATCGGTGAATGCTTGCAAGAGTTCAACAATGGTTCTGAACTTTCTAGTAGTGCAAAAGATAAGCATTCAATGAAAGAATATGAAGGAGTCACCCAATCTCAAAAGAACTCACAAGAAGAAAAAAATGGATAAAGAAGTTCACATAGTGGTATACTTACAAGAGGATGAGGAAGACGTAGATGAAATAAAAGCTCCAAGAGTGCCCAAAATAAGGGATCTGAAGTTTCCAACAAAAGTTTGCATCAAGACAAATTAGTTGCATGGACTAAAAATATGAAGAAACCTTCTATTTTGGGATTCAAAAGTGCTCAATAATTTGCTTAGAGCTCACAACCTAGTATGAATTGACTAATGAACTTTTGCCAAAATCTAATTGGAGTGTATATCTAACTAAGGAAAGTTATTGTGATCACATTAGCCATACCATACATCAACAAATGATTCTAACATATCAAGGTGGGTAGTCCCGACATTTTAGGATCTAGAAGAAGTGCAGACAAAGTCACCTTTTATGATTCATATCTCAAGTTCAACTAAACCAAATGTGATGAAAATTTATAAGAAATTAGTAGAAACTTCAATCTGACAAGCCCAAGTTTGTGCATAGCAAATGGTTGAGTAGGCATAGAGAAATCGATTCCACAAGATAACCATAATGATGAAGATGTAGTAAAAAATAGTAGAGAGAGATGTACTTGAAGAAACATATCGAAATGTATATGATAATAAGATCCTGATACAAGGAAAGTGTAGTAGACTACTCATTCATGTGGTGAGCTTAATGTATGCTCATTGATGTAGCTCAATGTCTCTTAGAATGGCTCTCCTAGGCCACGACTAAAAGCATGTCTATCTATGCTCATATTTGAGTTCCAATTTGATTTTTACCGTACCTAAAAGTGATCCTATACTTTATGGATGATTTGAATTGATTCCTCTTATCTCATGAGTCATGGGTTAAGCTCGCTTAATTCATGAGATTATTTTTTCTCTTGGCTTTTATAATTATTGAAAGTAACTATGCCCAAAATTGCTAGCATAGTTTCATAAGTAGTTCTTTCTTGTGAGGAAATGAAATGATGTGTAGCCTTCAATAAACAGCCAAGCACTTAGGCTTGTTGAGTGTATCAACAGCTCTCCCTCAAGCCTAAGATGTTTGAGTCTTCATACCTCCATGATTCAATGTAGTCCAATCATTGATTTGAAACTATTTAATTTGCTTCCATCCAATGTCTTTGTCATCATATCTGCATATTGTTGTTGTATAGATATATATAAGCATTGTATCTCCTTAGTCGTAATTATTTTCCTCACATAAGGGTATTGAACCTATATATGTTTGGTCTTGGCATGATAGATGGGAATAGTAATAAGATGTAATGAACTAATGTTGTCCCCAAATATATGTGAAGTTGAAGTATTCAACCGTAAATCAGATTATAAGCTTCGAATCCACATAGCTTCTTGTGTTGCATTTGCGAGTCACCTGTATTCAACCTCATTTGATGAAAGAGCAACTCTAGGTTGCTTCTTGGAAGACCATGATATCAATTTAGTACATACAAAAGTAATGTAACCTGATGTGCTTCTCCTTTTATCTTTAGAGCCTGCATAATCTGCATGAAAAAGGTTGAACATCGATATCAGATGTGTATGGATAGTATAATCCTTCGTGTATTGTACTCCTCAAATACTTCAGGATTCTCTTAGCTACTTCCATTGAGGTTTCCTTGGAGTGTGCATGAAGTGAATCAACAAAGTAACTCCATAGCATATATCTACTCTAGTTAGAACATCATAATTCAAGTTTCTAAGTAAGCTTTGATAGCTAGTTACATCCTCAATGAGTTCAACTTCATGAGCACTTAGTTTTTAATTTACCTTAAGGGCGTATCTGCAATATTTGTATTTTCCATCTTGAACTTGGTAAGCATATCTCCAATGTACTCTCTCTGGGTTTAGAACATACCTTTTTCTATATATACCCATTTCAAACCTAGGAAGAATGTGAGTATGCCACGATCATTGATCTTGAGCTTTTCGTTCATTTGATCTTTGATCTTCCTGATTCCATCTACATCACTTCTTGTAATGATTTTATCATCCACATATACATAGAGGTATATGACCTTTGATTGATTGCTCTTGATGAAGATGGAAGGATATTCCTTGTTTACCATAAAGCCTTTCTCCTGCAAGTAAGTGCCAAGTCTACGATTCCAAGTTCTAGTAGCTTTCTTAAGCCATACAAGGCTTTCCTTGACTTGCATACATATTCTCGATATGATTGATCTTATAAATGAGATGGTTGATCATAATACATCTCCTCTAAAATCCAACCATTTAGAAATGCATTTTTAACATCCATTTGATAGATATTCCAATTCTTGCAAGATGCTACACCCATAAGTACTCTAACTGTGGGCATTTCCGCCACAGGTGAGAATGTCTCTTCATACTGAATGCCTTGGGTTTATGAAGATCCCTTGGCTACAAGCCTTGCTTTGTGCCTCTTAATTGAGCCATCAAAATTCTTCTTTTCCTTGTAGATCCACCTTGTGCCAATGACCTTCTACTATGGTTCTATGTCTTCTCTTTGCTACTCCATTTTGCTCTAGGGTATACCTCTTTGTATATAGAAATAATATTGCTATTGTAGGGTTTGCCTCATATGGATCTCTAGAAGTCCTTGAGGATGCATAGGTTGTCTAGATCGTATCCGATGAGATGCTCCTAGTGGATTTTGTTGTGGATTCTCCTTATCTTTGGGTTTCACTCAAGTCCTCTCATCTATTTAAATGCATTTCCTTATGGAATCTACCAATGAATCAAGCTTCATGCAAAAGATGCTTGCTCATAGGTTGGCATTGCCTAGTCTATTGAGAGTTGTTTGCTTCTCATTAGAAGAGATTTGAAGACTATTTTCCATGCAATGTGTGAATCCTTCTCGTATTTCCCTCATTGAATTAGCAAGGCTTTGCATGAAATGTACAATCTCTTTGAGAGTATCATGCTCAATGTTACTGGGCATATATTCATTGGTGAATGCTCGCAAAAGGTCAACAATGCTTCTGAACTTTCTAGTAGTGCAACAGATAAACATTCAATGAAAGAATATGAAGGAATCAACCAATCTAAAAAGAAATCACAAGAAAAAAGAAATTGATAAAGAAATTGGACGATAAAGCAGTAAGTGTATTTTTGTTCGGTACAGGTCTGAAAGCAAATGCTATCCTCTATGTCATCCACAAACTAAACACATTTCGGTTATTGGTGATGTTTTTCTGGAAGATGCTATCCACCCTTTACTTTCATGTACGATGGAGAGATCTGTTAGCTCCAAAGACTTGTATGATACTTTGTTGTCGCTTTTTACAGGTGGAGATTCTAGTGCTAGTCCTAATGAGGTAACTTCTCAACCTTTAAAGGTTTCATGTGATGATGCAGACCATTTCGTTTTTTGATGTAGATTTACATGATGCACTTATTGATGAGAGAGATGATATTGAGTAGGCAAAAATTATGCCAAAATGACTCCTATAGACTTTGCATGATAGAAATAAATTAGATGCACCTCTATCATATCGTACTTGTTCAATCTCGCATAGTGCCTCTTTTGCATCAAATTTCTATGCTATGGCTGCCTCTACTCTCTTTGATGAGACTCAACACGTTTTGTTTGATGAAGCATAAAATTCTGAACATTGGATGGCTATAATGCAATCTGAATATGATGCTATTATGAAAATGGTACCTGGTCTTTATGTGAATTGCCTCCTAGCAAGATGGTCATTGGTACTAAGTGGGTATACGAGCTGAAGTGTAAACCTGATTGAAGAGTTGACAGGTATAAGGCTAGGCTTGTTGCAAAGGGTTATGCAGAGTAAAGAGGCATTGATTTGGATGAAAACTTTGCACCTACATGCCGAATGACTATTGTTCATAGCATCTATGCACTTGCAGCTCATCATGGTTGGAATGTACATCAGTTGTACATTAAAAAAACATTTATGAATGGTGACTTGCATGAGGAAGTGTATGTTTTTCAGCTGCGTTGATTTGTGCAAAAAGGGCATGAAAACTAGGTGTGCAGGTTAAAGAAGGCATTATATGGTTTCAAGCAAGCACCACATGCTTGATATGAAAAGATACATGCCTGTTTGATTGCACATGGTTTTGAGAATAGTCAAACTGAAAGCATGTTATATGTTAAGCTTGCTAATGATGTGCTTCTGATAATTGTTGTGTATGTTGATGACATGTTGCTCATTGGTCCTCATGAGAAGCATATTACTGATTTCAAGGCTGAGTTGCATCCCTCATTTGAGATGTGTGAGTTGGGGCATTTGTATCATTATTTGGGCATTGAGTTTATGCAAGTTGATGGCCGAATAGCTTTGTGTGAAACAAAATATATTGACACATTATTGCAACATTTTGGCATTGAAAACTTTAAACCTATTGCCACTTGTATGTAGATAGGTTTATGATTGAGTCTTCATGATGCTAGAAATGCATTTGATGTTGTTCCCTATCAGCTGGCTATTGGATGCTTGATTTACTTATGCATTACTCAACCAAATATTTAGTTTTCTATCTCAAAGATGAGAAGGTTTATGCATTGCCCATGTGTCAAGCATTGGCAAGTGGTTAAGCGCATCTTTTGGTACTTCAGTGGTACCCGACTACTTGGATTGTTTTATCCCAAGCGTGGATCACTACCGCCTAATTTGCATGCTTTTCTTTACTATGATTGGGCTCATTTCTATGACACTCATGTGTCCACTAGTGGCTTTTGTTTATGCGTGGTAGCTCATGTATATCTTGGTTGAGCAAGAAGCGGCCTACTGTGGCCACTTCTAGTTGTGAGGGTGAGTATATGGCAACTTTCACAACGACTGTTGAGTGTGTGTGGCTCAAATGCCTTGTGGCGGATTTCGGTGTTGCTCGGTCTTCTTCCACCACCATCTTCACTCATAATCAGAGAACATTTGTAGTTGTGAGAAACCTTGTGTTCCATGCTTGCACTAATCACATTGAGGTGCATTATCATTATGTCGAGGAGAGATTATTTCTTGGACAGATCAGCATGGCATATATTCCCATGAAGGAGAACATTGCAGACCTTTTCAGGAAGGCTCTGTGTAGGGAGAGATTTGACGCTTGACACAAAGATTTGTGCTTAGTTCCTTTTGTGGATTGATTCCACATGGCTTGGCACTTCCTTATACATGAGTGGCAGCTCCTTGTTCACCACATCACTCCTGAGGGGGATCTGTTGATATGTTTAGGTAGTGATGCATGTGAACACACTAGGACTACTCGGGTCGTTTTTTCCCTCTTTAGGATATTTTCTCCCCCACCTTGTATATATGTCTATAGCCCTAACGGGTTACTTATCTTTGTACATTCTAGTTGTAATACATTTAGTATTGTGTGTTGTGAAAGCTTCTTCTTCTTCTTCCTTGTGCTCTTCAGGTGCTTCCGTAGATGTCTAACTCCAACATATAGATGCATCGATATTGATGCCCTAATTGATATAAAAGTATGAAAAACATCAATTTAGATCTTGAGAAGAAATTCAAGATATCATACCGTTGATTTCTCAAGCATTTTTATGGAATAGGTGGTGTACATGAAGGATAGATCATACCTATTCTGAAGGAAATACCGACTAGGCATGTTATACAACTTTGGAATGAGTGGGAATAAACCACACACATAGCCCATTGGTCACAATGGTAAACTAAGTGTAGGTGAAAGACAAAAAATAAAAAGTATAGCATTATATAGAAGTATAATTATAATTCTAAAATTATGCAATAACTATAAGAATAGAGTTGTCCTGTGTTGTACTCGTATTGTCTCAATTCTTAAATGCCCCGATAATTGAAAATCTCAATGTAGGAAGAAAATTCCTTATATATATTAAGCATACAATAACTCAAGGATTGTTATAAGCTTACAATAACTCAAGGTTTGTTTGATCCAAGGAAGATAGAATAAGCAAAACTTGATATTTTTTTCATGCTTGCATCCGAAGTCATCCGAGAACGTTGCAAATGTCATGAAAAAAATTGGATGCTACTAGTTTTTCCTAGTTCAATGAGACACTCAACATGCTAGACATTGGATGATGTTATGATACACAATTTCGTATTATTCTTATTTAATAGGAATTTGTATTATTCGTATCTGATAGAAATTGCTTCTTCAATTTGTCTTTTTTGATACCTCATAAGGTTTCATACTCAATCATTATATCTTTGGATTTTTGTTTGCAAAATCTGCAACTAAGGCACCATTATGTGTGTGTGTGTATATATGTGAGTCTGTTTTTATGATAACCATTAGGCTCACGTAACCAATTTCGGAGTGATATAGAGATTTTTGAAAATCATAAGAGTTCTTTTTCTTTAACAAGGTTTGAAGTTCAATTTTTGCATGAGAAGAATATTTTATTATTGGATCCTCAATAATTAATTCTTATTGCAACAAATTGGAGATTATTTTATCCCGAATAACATTAAAAAAGTGGGTAAGAAGCACCACAAATACCCAATTTATACCTCACCATTAAGTTTTCTAAAGAAAAGGAAAGAATATCTACCTCTACAAACTAAGATTTTAAACATATCTTGCACAACTTATCTCAATAAAATCATGCCCTAGATTGGGCGAAACATGCCTCCATTACATACTATTCAACTTGATCATTGTCTACACTAAATCATTCCATGCACCTTGTCTTTTCAAAGTTAGTAGAAAACTTCATCATCTACACTAAATAGTATCATATACATCCTCTTTCCGAAATTACTAAAAAATGACCGAGTGACTTAACTAAGAATCAATTAAAGTTAAGAAAACTTTATTGTCTATCCAACGGATGTAAAATGAATAAAAATAGACGAGATGGATCATTCACAATCCCTTGAGAAGATGAGAAAGGAGAAAAACCGAAGAGGCATGAATTAAGTCACATTAAAGGTAACCCAACCAGCCCATGCAGGGAAAGCACACAAGGCCTCTCGAGAGAAAGAGCAAGGGAAGGTGTGAGATCCTCTCAAAAGGACATTGTACCTATCCGTGTAACCATGATGGATTCTTGCCTACGTTATGTAGGTCAATATAAACCTTTTGTTTATCAATCATTCCATAAACTACACCATTGTAATAAGCTTAGCCTAAGTTCCTTAAACTAGTTGCTAAGCCTCTCCCTTTTTCAGCCACATATGACCATCTGACTATTGATTGAAACGATTGTGAGGTAGTGGAACGGCTTTCAACTAGGTTTTGAATATGAATAGGGTATGACCACAATGATTGAGAAATGTATTTCTACATTTATATAGGAATAATGAATTCAATAAAATAATGAACATGCTTTATTGGAAAAGAATCACACTAAACATAAGAAACAATAAAATAAAATCCATTCTTTAATTTTTTAGTAGGAAAATAGCATTAGACATGATGAAAAATGTTATATCTTAAAGGGCCCAACAGATGAGCTCAAATTCATGCAATGGCATCTCGACTATTAAAGAGATACACTATTGTATGTGTCCATCATGAAATTCATAATAAATTTTTCATGATAAATAGAATTTTCCTTTTTCTTCATGGTTTTTGCCACTCTATTTTTGGAGTCTCACAACTCATACTTATTCATATTTGAAAAAGACCATTGGGCTTTCCTAGAATACAAAACTTCTTGCATGATGTTTAAAATAAAATCCCACTTAATAGGGTCCAATCAGTTCCATTCCAATGATTTATTCAAGCAACTCTAAAGTTTCGTGAGGTAATGGTCACGATTCTGATCTCAAAAAACAAAAATATACATCCATCAAGATATGCTGGAATAAACTTTGCCATTTTCTTCAAATCAAGGTCAAAAGGATAATAACATATTATTGGGTGGAAAATAAAAGTCTTATCAATAATAAGAGTATCAACAATATGTAAAGTGAATGCATAACTCAATTATTTCTATTGTGTTTTATCAGAATAGGATGACTCTTAGCATGATTCAAACTGCATGGAAAGGCCCCCTTACATTAGGGTGACTCTAAAACGTTTCCTAATTCATAACAAAAGTATGCTCTATGAAATAGAGGAATTATATTGTCTCATCTATTATATTAAGACCTCTAGTTATAGATACTTGTGTGGGATATCTTCGTCCCATAAGTTTTCACCACACATAATGGAATCACACAAGAAATGAATCCATATGTTATTGCTCCAATGGTATTGATTTTCTTCTTCCCTTACTTTTGGAATTTAAACGGTATTTTATTCTTAGGGAGCCTTTGATCAAAGGAATTAAAGTAATCAATGTACTACCATGAATCCATATTCTAAGTTTTCCATTAACATGCAAAGTGAGAATTTTGGACCAAGCTAGGGCATTGGAAGGAATAAGGATAATGGAAAACAATACGGATGAAGAAGATCGCATAGTGGTTGAGTGAACAGAGGATGAGGATTGTACTCTAGTAACATCTAAAAGATTGTCCAATAATAATGAATCTTGTATGAAACTCAAGAACAGGAATCAATATCACATAAATGAAAGTTCAAGTCAAACTTTCATAGTGGAATGGGAAATGAATACAATTGAATCAGTAAAGCTTCTGGATATTGTTTGAAAGTCTAAGAATTTCTTTCTATCATTTTAGCATTGCAAAAGATACGAAGATGAATCATTTTCTTAGGTTGTTTGATTCTTTAGAATGAATCTCAAGTCCTTCAAGAATAACATTCAATCATCCATCCATTTGAACTTAGGGCGACACCTCTTGTGCCATAAGTTCAAGTCCAAGTAGAATCTATATGTTTGGGTTTGGGCTTGGAAAATGGCTAGGTATACTCTAGCACATCTTTATGGATGGCAATTATTTCTTTGTGAGGGAAACAATTAGCTTGCTGATGCTTTTCGTGTACCGTATATGCATGTCAAGAGCTATCAACTATAACTCAGAAGATGGTTGAATCAATTCACTTGAATCAATGCTTGAATCCTTCGTCCAAGGAACGCCTATTTTAGTTTCTATATATAATATTTCTACTTCAAATGTAAAATTGTTGTTACGCGAGGGGAGTCGAGACTTGTCGAGTTCTTCTGAGCCGACGGACCTATAAGATCTTATTTATGCTTCGAGATTCTATGTAGAATGGTTGCCGTTCGCGTCAGCTACGTCTTTAGCTCATGTCTGCAGAAACGAAAATGATTTCCCTCACATCTGGTGCTGACCTCACTTTGGCGCTGCTTCTTCTAACCACTCTTGAGTTTCGTTCCTTCGTTTGGCAACCTTGACTCTCTCTCTCTCTCTCTGCGTTAGTTTTCGACGATTCTCTCTCTCTCTCTCTCACACACACACAGTGTGTGCGTTAGTTTTCGACGATTCTCTCTCTCTCATAGTGTGTGCGTTAGTTCTCGAAAACACACACACACTCTCTCTCTCATACTGTATGCGTTAGTTCTCGAACCGTCTCTCTCTCTCTCTGTCTCTCTCTTTCTCTCTCTCTCTCTCTCTCTCGCTCGATCTTCCACTTCCTCTGCCTGCGTCATCCCTTTCTTTTCCTTTCTGTGCTTTCAATATTCTTCATTATATGATCTCGTCTGGCGTCCGCACTTACGGAAATCAGAGAAGTGCATGCAGGACTGTTTTTGGAGCGCGCTCTTTGCTAGACGCCCAGCAGCAGCTCCTTCTTTCACTGATTCGTCCTCGTAACGTCCGAATTCAGCACATCGATTCGTCCTCGTAACGTCCGTGTGCCTCTGTCGGGCCCCTCTCACGGTGCGACAAATCGCCATTTTGTTTCTTCTCTTTAGTTGTACTACAAGGTTCAGTTGGAGTCTATTTAAGCGTCAGCATCGATTATTTTGGAGTACGTTAGCAATCTGTGAAAAGCTCATTGGAATATAAGTGTCCTAACTTCTCACATGTATGGTTCATTTGTCTCTGTATCATTCAAATTCACATCTTCCTTTTCATGCTCGGCCTCCATGTTGTTGACGCCGTTGTCTTTTACGAGTTGGAGTTCCTACCTCTAATCACATGTCCAACAATGGGGGCATCTATGATTTTGAAAAATTCCCATACAACATAAGCTAGTGTACCCTTGTCATGTGACAGAAACCATGCAGCTCTTCCTCGAAGCATAAAAGCAAACCCTAGTTATTAACAAAGCTTCATGATACTTCTTCCACCATGGAGACATACAAATATGTTTTGTGTATTGCTTTCATAGGTGGAGGAATAGAAAATGAAAATGGATTATGAGATGAAATATTGTACATTATTGTGAAACTACCACCATCCTGGATATATTCTCCATAGAGATTGGAAAGTTCATGCTGCATATTTAAGTGCAGAGATATGTAGAAAGTTCGTGGACCTCATGTTGAATTCTATTTTTCTTTTTGTAATAAAATACTATAGAATCACTTTTGTTTTATTGTCTCTCATGTTTATGGAGATTCGTTTTTAATAGAGGATTTGCGCTATTTTATTTTAAAGAATTATAGAAATACAATTCTTAATCGTTGTGCTCTGTCCTCTACACGTCCATAGTAGGTCGATTGTAGGTGAAAGTGAAGATGACAAGGACGAAGGAAAAGATGCCATGCCCATTTATCTTTCTCACTAGCTCACAAGTCTCACTTAGTAGGATTGAATAGCCATCGATATTGGTGCGGAGATTTTTGGGCAATCCTCGAGTCAACAAGGGATTCAGCAATCAGCATAGCTTTCTGACTTCAACAACACTGATAGAAATGCTTCATGTTTATCAAGTGGCTCCAGATGAGCTGGTTGAGCTTTTCAAAGCTTGTCTTATATGTTTACTTGAGTCACTTGCCTTTTTACTTGAGCCTCACATGATTGTTCTATCGAGCTCCTTTTGAGTGGTACACATAGTCATTGAGGAGATGATTTATCATTCTTTTGAGACAGTGAGGGTAGTTCTATGCTGTGGGTGATGAAGCTATTCTTTCTATGTTATGTGCGGTTGTAAATGAGGATTGAGATGTCACCAGATGATTCCTTGTGGACACCATGCTTTGTGTACTTCGCTCATTAGCATACCTCGTGAGTATTTAGAAATAATATTCCTATTGTAGGGTTCGCCTCATGTTGATCTCTTCAATTCCTTGAGCATGCATGGGTTGTCTAGATCGTATCCGATGAGATGCTCTTAGCGTATTCTAGGCTTGGTCTACCAGTCTTGTGGAACATAAGGATTTGAATTTCATGGCTCTCTAATTCCTCATTGTTTTTGAGTTACAGAGCGTTGAAAAGTGCCGTTTTTTCTAACACTTAAATAAATTAAAAAAAAACGAATGAGGGCTTGTCTAATTCTATTCGAATCCGTGATTCTCATGCTCATGTGTCACCATGTCTAATTATGTATGTTTTCAGATATGTCTTCTTGGTGTTTTTTTGCTATTTTTGATAGGTATGCTAAAGAAAGGAAGTACACTACGATCGCATGGCTTTTTGCGAAAGTTTCTGAGAAACTCGACTTTTTCTAAAGATAAGAAGGCGTGCGCATCAACACGGAGGACACACAGAAATTTGAGAATTACCTTGTGATTGAGAGTGTGATTGAGAGTGAGAGTGAGAGTGAGAGTGTGATTGAGAGTGCGAGTGAGAATGCGATTGTGATAGCTCCGGGGTGGTCGGGAGGTAGAGGCTTCGTCAAGAAGCTATTGTCCAAAGCTACTGTAACCATTGATTTACATCTATAATATCAAAATTCTTCCTTCTCTGCATCATATTTGTTCTACTCTTCCGCATCAGATTTTCTTTTACCTTCTGCAATCTTTGCGTTCTTCTCTCCACTGTTATTTCTGAGTAATCGAAAGATTGTGATTGAGGAAACACTACAAGTGGTATCAGAGCAGAATCAATCCGTGGGAACGATGAAAGGTCTAACACAAAAGGTTCGTGAACAAGAGGAGCTTATTCAGAAGCTTCTTGGTGAATTGCGCAAAGAACGAGGGGGAAAGCAACCAAAAGGAGCAATAAATTTGTTTGTGGAGCTGAACGATGAAATAGATGAAGGTGCGGGAACATCTAGTGTACCTCGCGAAAAACAAAAACGCAATTCTGAAGATATGGAAGCAGGTGAGTTTGCCCTTATTTAAGTCTTCAAGAAGGCAAAGTTAAATGATTTTGATGGCGAGAAGAAGACTGGCGAAGATCTTGAGGCATGGATTGAAGAACTAGAGGATTTCTTTGACCTTTGACAATTAAGTGAAGCGTCCAAGGCAAAATTTGGGATCATGCATCTGCGTGGGATAGCGAAGCTATGGTGGAAGTCATATATGCAGACTCGAACGCGTTCTGGTCCTGTTCTATGGAAGGAATTTAGAGAACAAGCTGAAAAATGCTATTGTTCTCCACACTACCATATGGAGAAGAAGATGGAGTTCTACAATTTCTGACAACACGAAAGTGACAAGCATAGCTTATTTGTTGATGAGTACAAAGAGAAGTTCCTACGTCTTCATAAATATGCATTAGAGGTTAGTGGTAATGCTCTAAAGAGTAAATTTATTGAAGGGCTTCGTGAGGAACTTCGCTATCAAGTCAAGGGATCTGGATGCATTGATTTCCTTGATGCTGTTGCGATGGCTGAGAACTTTGAGAAGATGGAGAAGTTCAATTTGCAGAAGGCAAATAGAAGTAGATTCATTGCAACGGGACATAGGCCACAAAGACCTGTTGCAATGAACATGAACAATTCAAAGAAAACTCCATCTTCTAACGACCAAGGTAAGAACCCTGCTCGGTCGGTGGAAAATAAAAGGACGCATCAACCAATTGAGTGGCAACAAGACCCTAATTTTATTGAGAGGGCAAAAAGACTTGGTCTGTGTTTTCGTTGCGGGGAGCAAGGGCATCGGACATATGAGTGCCCGATCAAGGCAGTCTTTCGACCCGCACAATCAAAAGCGATAAACATCATCGAGGAGGGTACAAATATTGAGGAAGCAGATGATGGCGGTAAGTGCGCTGACTCTACTTTACGTTGCATGGTGGTTAGTTCTTTCCCAAAGGTTTCTGTAATCACGATTCCGGGTATGATTTCTGTGCATAAAACTAGATTCTTGATCGATTCAGGTAGTACCCATTGTTTTCTATCTTTCAAATTGGTACAAAATCTAGGGATAGCCCTAAATATGCAGATAACTAGACCTGTAGAGATGGCCAATAGACGATTACACTACACAAAAGGATATGTTGAAAACCTTGAATTTACTCTTTCTAATAGACGCTTTACTAGAAGCTTCCATGCAATTGAGATGAAACAGAGTGATGTAATCATAGGCATGGATTGGTTAGTTAAAAATTCTGCGACAACTAATTGTGAACAAAGAACGATCACTGTGAAGCTAAATGATGAATCTATTCATATTCTAGGTGATGTCTTTAATCCTAAGCCCACTCTTATTTCTGCTATGCAGATAATTAGACGTATACGTGATGGCTGCAAAACATTTGTAGTGTATGTGAACAATCTGCATCAGCAAGGTAATGATGAAGATATTCCAGATTACGTAGGAAATCGTTTGAAAGAATATGCGGATGTATTTCCAGAAGACTTGCTTGGTATACCCCCACCTAGGCAGATTGACCACGCCATTGACCTATATCCAGGGAGTGAACCATATTCTAGAGCACCCTATAGATTTAACATTGATGAACTAAAGAAGCTTAAGATTCAATTAGATGATCTTTTGAAGAAAGGCTTAATAAAACTGAGTGTCTCACCTTGGGGTGCGCCTCTTTTATTTCAGAAGAAGAAAGACGGCTCTTACAGATTATGCATTGACTATAGGGGGTTGAATAAAAGAACAATTAAGAATATGTATCCACTCCCTCACATAGATGACTTATTAGGTCAATTAAGTGGAGCGATCGTATTGACAAAGATTGACTTAAGATCTGGATATCACCAAATTAGGATCAAAACAGAGGATATTCCTAAGACGGCTTTTCGAACACGATACGGTCACTATGAGTTTACGGTTCTACCTTTTGGTTTAACAAACGCTCCTGCCACATTTATGTGCTTGATACATAATATTTTTCACGATTACCTAGATGAATTCATCTTAGTCTTCCTTGATGATATATTTGTGTACTCTAAAGATGATTCAGAGCATGCGATACATATCAAGAAGACTTTGCAAACTCTTAGAGAACACAAATTGTTTGACTCCACCTTCGTTTTTGGGTTTTCCAAATAAAGTAGAAGTTTCCAAAGAAATGCTTGATAAGATGGATGAAGAACTTGGAAAAATTAAGAAACATATAAGAGAAGCTCAGAAAAGACAAAAGAAGTTCTATGATTTAAAGAGAAGACCACTTGAATTCCAAGTTGATTATATGGTATTTCTTAAAGTTAATCCTCACCGATCTAACTTGTTGCTAGGGAAGGATCATAGACTTTCTCCTCGATATCAAGGGCCTTTTAAAGTTTTGAAAAAGATTGGATCTCTTGCTTATTTGCTGGAATTACCTAAATATCTAAATGTGCATCCTGTATTTCATGTCAGCTTACTTAAAAGATATGTGTCTAATGTTGCTCATGTTTTGCAGGACAATTATAAGCTGAAAGACGATGGTTCTTTTGAGCTTCAACCGGAAATACTATTAGATAGGAAGGAAAGATTTCTTAGAAATAGATCCATAGTAGAAATTTTGGTGAAATGGCATTCATACCCAGTAGAAGATTCGAGTTGGGTGAATTTAGATGACTTCCTAACAAGTTATCCTTCTCTCCAACTCTGAGGACAGAGTACTTAAAGGGGGGAAGAATTGTAATAGGCCTCTTTTCTAGTGAAATATTTCATTTTGAAATTTCTGAATTTCATTGCGGGGATAATGCTTAGAACGAATAATTAGGTCATTTTATGCATGTAGGAAAAATTTTGGGTTGACAAGTTTCATATTCTCTCTCTAGACCTTCATTGCATCATGTTTTCTAGTGGGATTTCGAAGGTGAAGATGAAAGAATTAAGGAAAACTCTGTATGAGGGAAAGGTAGAGCAAGTAGAAGAGAATAAAAGTGCCTGTGTGAGATTTTTGTGAATCATGTTCTAAGTACCTCGTTCAGGGTCCTACGTTTAGTTCATTGTAAGAAAATGCCTTGATTTTACTCTCTCTGGAATTTTAAACCTTGCAGGGCTCAAAAGTGGCATTTGGAGGTGGATTTGGACCTCGGACGTCTCTAACACTATTGTGCAGATCGAGAAATTGAATAAAAGTGTCTCTCACAAGCTTAACCTAATTTCTCATTGTTTTTGAGTTATAGGGCTTTGAAAAGTATCGTGTTTTGTAACACTTAAAAAAAAAACGAGGGCTTGTTTAATTCTATTCGAATCTATGATTCTTATGCTCACGTGTCACCATGTCTAATTATGTATGTTTTCGGATATGTCTTCTAGGTGTTTTTCTGCTATTTTTGACAGGTATGCTAAAGAAAGGAAGTACACTACGACCGCATGGCTTTTTGCAAAAGTTTTGGAGAAACTCGACTTTTTCTAAATTTGGTGGATCGCACACTTCTTTGGGGAGCAGAACTACGATCAAACAGAAAAAGATAAGAAGGCCTGCGCATCAACACGGAGGACACACAAAAATCTGAGAATTACCTTGTGATTGAGAGTGTGATTGAGAGTGAGAGTGAGAGTGAGAGTGTGATTGAGAGTGCGAGTGAGAATGCGATTGTGATATCTCGGGGGTTCGGGAGGTAGATGCTTCGTCAAGAAGCTATTATCCAAAGCTACTGTAACCATTGATTCACATCTATAATATCAAAATTCTTCCTTCTTTGCGTCATATTTGTTCTATTCTTCCGCATCAGATTTTCTTTTACCTTGTGCAATCTCTGCGTTCTTCTCTCCACTGTTATTTCTGAGTAATCGAAAGATTGTGATTGAGGAAACGCTACAAGTGGTATCAGAGCAGAATCAATCCGCGGGAACGATGGATGGTCTAACACAAAAGGTTCGTGAACAAGAGGAGCTTATTCAGAAGCTTCTTGGTGAATCGCGCAAAGAACGAGGGGGAAAGCAACCAGAAGGAGCAACAAATTTGTTTGTGGAGCTGAACGATGAAATAGATGAAGGTTCGGGAACATCTAGTGTACCTCGCGAAAAACAAAAACGCAATTCTGAAGATATGGAACTAGGTGAGTTTGCCCTTAACCAAGTCTTCAAGAAGGCAAAGTTAAATGATTTTGATGGCGAGAAGAAGAGTGGCGAAGATCTTGAGGCATGGATTGAAGAACTAGAGGATTTCTTTGACCTTCGACAATTTAGTGAAGAGTCCAAGGCAAAAGTTGGGATCCTGCATCTGCATGGGATCGCGAAGCTATGGTGGAAGTCATATATGCAGACTCCAACAGGTTCTGGTTCTGTTCTATGGAAGGAATTTAGAGAACAAGCTGAAAAACGCTATTGTTCTCCACACTACCATATGAGAAGAAGATGGAGTTCTACAATTTCAGACAACACGAAAGTGACAAGCATAGCTTATCTGTTGATGAGTACAAAGAGAAGTTCCTACGTCTTCATAAATATGCATTAGAGGTTAGTGCTAATGCTCTAAAGAGTAAATTTATTGAAGGGCTTCGTGAGGAACTTTGCTATCAAGTCAACGGATCTGGATGCACTGATTTTCTTGATGCTGTTGCGATGGCTGAGAACTTTGAGAAGATGGAGAAGTTCAATTTGCATAAGGCAAATAGAAGCAGATTCATTGCAACGGGACATAGGCCGCAAAGACCTGTTGCAATGAACATGAACAATTCAAAGAAAACTCCATCTTCTAACGACCAAGGTAAGAACCCTGCTCGGTCGGTGGAAAATCAAAGTAGGCGTCAACCAATTGAGTGGCAACAAGACCCTAATTTTATTGAGAGGGCAAAACGACTTGGTCTGTGTTTTCGTTGCGGGGAGCAAGGGCATCGGATATATGAGTGCCCGAACAAGGCAGTCTTTTGACCCGCACAATCAAAAGCGATAAACATTATCGAGGAGGGTACAATTATTGAGGAAGCAGATGATAGCGGTAAGTGCGTTGACTCCACTTTACGTTGCATGGTGGTTAGTTCTTTCCCAAAGGTTTCTGTAATTACGATTCCGGGTATGATTTCTGTGCATAAAACCAGATTTTTTATCGATTCAGGTAGTACCCATTGTTTTCTATCTTTCAAATTGGTACAGAATCTAGGGATAGCCCTAAATATGTAGATAACTAGACCTGTAGAGATGGCCAATGGACGATTACACTACACGAAAGGATATGTTGAAAACCCTGAATTTACTCTTTCTAATAGGCGCTTTTCTGTAAGCTTCCATGCAATTGAAATGAAACAGAGTGATGTAATCATCGGCATGGATTGGTTAGTTAAAAATTCTGCGACAATTAATTGTGAAAAAGGAACGTTCACTGTGAAGCTAAATGATGAATCTATTCATATTCTAGGTGATGTCTTTAATCCTAAGCCTACTCTTATTTTTGCTATGCAGATAATTAGAGGTATATGTGATGGCTGCAAAACATTTGTAGTGTATGTGAACAATCTGCATCAGGAAGGAAATGACGAAGATATTCCAGATTACGTAGGAAATCTCTTGAAAGAATATGCGGATGTATTTCCAGAAGGCTTGCCTGGTATACCCCCACCTAGGCAGATTGACCATGCCATTGACCTATATCGAGGGAGTGAACCATATTCTAGAGCACCCTATAGATTTAACATTGATGAACTAAAGGAGCTTAAGATTGAATTAGATGATCTTTTGAAGAAAGGCTTAATAAAACCGAGTGTATCACCTTGGGGTGCGCCTCTTTTATTTTAGAAGAAGAACGACGGCTCTTACAGATTATGCATTGACTATAGGGGGTTGAATAAAAGAACAATTAAGAATAAGTATCCACTCCCTTACATAGATGACTTATTAGGTCAATTAAGTGGAGCGACCGTATTCACAAAGATTGACTTAAGATCTGGATATCACCAAATTAGGATCAAAACAGAGGATATTCCTAAGACGGCTTTTCGAACACGATATGGTCACTATGAGTTTATGGTTCTACCTTTTGGTTTAACAAACGCTCCTGCCACATTTATGTGCTTGATGAATAATATTTTTCACGATTACCTAGATGAATTCATCTTAGTCTTCCTTGATGATATATTTGTGTACTCTAAAGATGATTTGGAGCATGCGGTACATCTCAAGAAGACTTTGCAAACTCTTAGAGAACACAAATTGTATGGGAAAAAGAGTAAGTGTTTCTTTGCTAAGGATGAACTTGTGTATCTAGGAAGAGTAATATCAAAAGAAGGAATCCTTATAGATGAAGATAAAGTAAAAACAATAGTTGATTGGCCAATTCCTAAGACTGTAAGGGATGTTAGAAGTTTTCTTACTCCCCTCACCAAATTATCTAAGAAGAATGTAGGATTTGCGTGGAGTGATGCCTGTCAAAAATCATTTGAAACATTGAAACAAAAAGTCGTTGAGAATTGTGTTTTGAAAATACCAGAAATGGGAAAGCCTTTTGTGGTTGCATGTGATGCAAGTGGTAGTCAAATAGGATGTGTTATTTCACAGGATGATAGGGTGGTCGCATATGAGTCCAAAAAACTAAGAAAGCATGAACTTAACTATCCTACTCATGATTTAGAAATGCTAGCTGTTGTGCATGCACTTAAGCATTGGAGAAATCTATTGTGAGGGGTTAAGTTTGAATTGAAAACAGATCATGAAAGTCTAAAATACATCTTCACTCAACCATTGCTTAACAATAGGCAGAAGCGTTGGATTGAATTATTAAGCGAGTATGATTTTGACATTAAAACATTAAGTATCTTGCTGGTAAGGAAAATAAGGTTGCTGATGCATTGAGTCGGAGACCTTTGTGTAATCTTGTTTCTGTAATAAATTCTGATTTTCTCAATCAAATTCTAGAAGATATAAAATAGGATCCTTTTTATGCACCTATTTTGAATGCTTTGAATGCGAACAGGGGATCGACGTATGAGGAAAAATTTCATTTGCAGAATGGAACACTGTATTGTAACAATCGGCTATGCTTATCTTCTGAATCTCCACTAAAAGTTAAAATACTGCATGATTGTCATGATGCACCTTTTTCTGCACATCCAGGTTATTCAAGGACATATGTTAAAACAAAGTATTCTTACTTTTGGCCGTGTATGAAGTGGGATATTAGAAAATATGTAAATGATAGAGATTCTAGAGATTTACGTCAAACTTCTGAAAATATGTAAATGATAGAGATTCTAGAGATTTACGCCTAAAAGCATAATTTCTGATAGAGATTCTAGATTTACGTCAAACTTCTGGAAAGCGACATTTGAATCCATTGGAACTCAACTTCGTATGAGTACAACTTTCCATCCATAAACTGATGGGGAAACCGAGAGGGTTAACAGGGTAGTTGAGGATATGTTGCGTATGTATGTGAATGAAAAGCAGGGTAACAGGAGTGAATATTTACCCTGGGTTGAGTTTGCATACAATAGTGCATGGCATACATCTATAAAAATGACTCCGTTTCAAGCTATGTATGGTTATAACTGCTTGACTCCACCTTCGTTTTTGGGTTTTCTAAATAAAGTAGAAGTTTCCAAAGAAATGCTTGATAAGATGGATGAAGAACTTGGAAAAATTAAGAAACATATAAGAGAAGCTCAGAAAAGACAAAAGAAGTTCTATGATTTAAAGAGAAGACCACTTGAATTCCAAGTTGATGATATGGTATTTCTTAAAGTTAATCCTCACCCATCTAACTTGTTGCTAGGGAAGGATCATAGACTTTCTCCTCGATATGCAGGGCCTTTTAAAGTTTTGAAAAAGATCGGATCTCTTTCTTATTTGCTGGAATTACCTAAATATCTAAATGTGCATCCTGTATTTCATGTCAGCTTACTTAAAAGATATGTGTCTAATGTTCCTCATGTTTTGCAGGACAATTATAAGCTGAAAGACGATGGCTATTTTGAGCTTCAACCAGAAATAATATTAGATAGGAAGGAAAGATTTCTTAGAAATAGATCTATAGTAGAAATTTTGGTGAAATGGCATTCATACCCAGTAGAAGATTCGAGTTGGGTGAATTTAGATGACTTTCTAACACATTATCCTGCTTTCCAACTCCGAGGAAAATGTTCTTAAAGGGGGGAAGAATTGTAATAGGCCTCTTTTCTAGTGAAAGAATTCATTTTGAACTTTCTGAATTTCATTGTGGGGATAATGCTTAGAACGAATAATTAGGTCATTTTATGCATGTAGGAAAAATTTTGGGTTGACAAGTTTCATATTCTCTCTCTAGACCTTAATTGCATCATGTTTTCTAGTGGGATTTTGAAGCTGAAGATGAAAGAATTAAGGAAAACTCTCTATGAGGGAAAGGTAGAACAAGTAGAAGAGAATAAAGGTGCCTGTGTGAGATTTTTGTGAATCATGTTCTAAATACCTTGTTCAGGGTCCTACATTTAGTTCATTGTAAGAAAATGCCTTGATTTTACTCTCTCTCTAGACTTTTAAACCTTGTAGGGCTCAAAAGTGGCATTTGGAGGTGGATTTGGACCTCGGATGGCTCTAACACTATTGTGCAGATCGAAAAATTGAAAAAAAGTGTCTCTCACAAGCTTAACCTAATTCCTCATTGTTTTTGAGTTACAGGGCTTTGAAAAGTGCCGTTTTTTCTAACACTTCAAAAAAAATGAGGGCTTGTCTAATTCTATTCGAATCCGTGATTCTCATGCTCACGTGTCACCATGTCTAATTATGTATGCTTTCGGATATGTCTTCTTGGTGTTTTTCTGCTATTTTTGACAGGTATGCTAAAGAAAGGGAGTACACTTCGATCGCATGGCTTTTTGCGAAAGTTTTGGAGAAACTCAACTTTTTCTAAATTTGGTGGATCGCACACGTCTTTGGGGAGCACATCTGCGATCAAACGAAAAAAGATAAGAAGGCCTGCGCATCAACACAGAGGACACACAAAAATCTGAGAATTACCTTGTGATTGAGAGTAAGAGTGAGAGTAAGAGTTTGATTGAGAGTGTGAGTGAGAATGCGATTCTGATAGCTCGGGGGTGGTCGGGAGGTAGAGGCTTCGTCAGGAAGCTATTGTCCAAAGCTACTGTAACCATTGATTCACATCTATAATATCAAAATTCTTCCTTCTCTACATCATATTTGTTCTACTCTTCCGCATCAGATTTTCTTTTACCTTGTGCAATCTCTGCGTTCTTCTCTCCACTGTTATTTCTGAGTAATCAAAAGATTGTGATTGGGGATAGATTGTGGTTGAGGAAACGCTACATGGAAGAACAGAAATGAAAATGGATGATGAGATGAAATATTTTATATTATCATGAGTCAACCACCATCATGGGATTTCACAGAGATTGAGAACCATCTACCTATTAGAAAGCTTCACCTCACACATAGTCGGGATGCCATTGCATGAATTTGAGCTCATCTGCTGGGCCCTTTAAGATATAACATTTTTCATCATGTCTAATGCTATTTTCCTACTAAAAAATTAAAGAATGGATTTTATTTTATTGTTTCTTATGTTTGGTGTGATTCTTTTCCAATAAAGCATGTTCATTATTTTATTGAATTCTTGATTCCTATAGAAATGTAGAAATACATTGCTCAATCATTGTGGTCATACCCTATACATATTCAAAACCTAGTTGAAAGCCATTCCACTACCCCACAATCGTTTCAATCAATAGTCAGATGGTCATATGTGGCCGGGAAAGGGAGAGGCTTAGCAACTAGTTTAAGGAAGTTAGGCTAAGCTAATTACAATGGTGTAGTTTATGGCATGATTGATAAACAAAAGGTTTATATTGACCTACATAACGTAGGCAATAATCCATCATGGTTACATGCATAGGCGTTTCTCTTGAGAGGCCTTGTGTGCTTTCCCTGCATGGGCTGGTTGGGTTACCTTTAATGTGACTTAATTCATGCCTCTTCGGTTTTTCTCCTTTCTCATCTTCTCAAGGGATTGTGAATGATCCATCTTTTGTCTCTACACGTTTGTCTTCTTTTCTACTTGAGTCATAACGACTAGAAGCTCCCCAAATTACACCACTAGTCCTAGGCAAGTGCACATGTGCTTTCTTTGCTTCTTGGTTTCTCTAAGCAACATTAATCATGTGCAAGGGATATGAGTTACCTTGAGTGGTGGTGAATATAATTTCCTTCAACCAATCTTTGGTGTAATGTTCCTTTGGAACTACAAAAGGTGCATTCATAAATCTATCAATGTGATGTTCCCGAAAGAAAAAGACAGAGAAGGAACAGCTTGTATGAGCAATTCTTATACAACCATTGTTGAAGAGAACACAAGCAAACATCAATACAAGAGCTTGTCAAATCAATTTTCAAAATACGTAGCAAATAAACATTCACCTTTTTGTTGAAACACAATTTTTTAACCACCTCCTTCTTTTGGGGATGCACCTATGGCAAGCATAGAATTGAAGGAATGAGTGAAGATAGATGGTTTCCCGTGGGCTCTTTCTATCCTTGCATTATTTTTCTTTATTCTCAATAACCAAAGGGAAACTCCTTGCTTAATAGGTCTCCCTTGCGATCTTTCACCTCAAGTTTAGGTTGTCGTATCTTATTGCATAGTCAAGCAGTGCTAGCACTTCTAACTTTGAGTTGCGATAGCTAGTTCTACTTACCTACTCGTCTATTTGTATTCATTTTACATCCGTTGGATAGACAATAAAGTTTTCTTACTTTCAATTGATTCTTAGTTAATTCACTCGTTCATTTTTTAGTATTTTTTGAAAGAGGATGTATATGATACTATTCAGTGTAGATGATGAAGTTTTCTACTAAGTTTGAAAAGACAAGGTGCATGGAATGATTTAGTGTAGACAATGATCAAGTTGAATAGTATGTAATGGAGGCATGTTTCGCCCAATCCAGGGCATGATTTTATTGAGATAATTTGTGCAAGATATGTTTAAAATCTTAGTTTGTAGAGGTAGATATTCTTTCTATTTCTTTAGACAACTTAATGGTGAGGTAGAAATTGGGTATTTGGGGTGCTTCTTACCCACTTTCTTAATGTTATTCGGGATAAAATAATCTCAAATTTGTTGCAATAAGAATTAATTATTGAGGATCCAATAATAAAATATTATTCTCATGCAAAAATTGAACTTCAAACCTTGTTAAAAAAAAGGAACTCTTCTGATTTTCAAAAATCTCTATATCACTCCAAAATTGGTTACGTGAGACTAATGGTTATCATAAAAACAGACTCACATATATACACACACACACATAATGGTGCCTTAATTGCAGATTTTGCAAACAAAAAGCCAAATATATAATGATTGAGTATGAAACCTTATGAGGTATCAAAAAAGACAAATTGAAGAAGCAATTTCTATCAGATACGAATAATAAAAAATCCTATTAAATAAGAATAATACGAATTGGTCTATCATAACATCATCCAATGTCTAGCATGTTTAGTGTCTCATTGAACTAGGCAAAACTAGTAGCATCCAATTTTTTTCATGACATTTGCAACCTTCTCGGATGACTTCGGATGCAAGCATGAAAAAATAATCAAGATTTGCTTATTCTATCTTCCTTGGATCAAACAATCCTTGAGTTATTGTAAGCTTATAACAATCCTTGATTTATTGTATGCTTGATATATATAAGGAATTTTCTTCCTACATTGAGATTTTCAATTATCGGGGCATTTAAGAATTGAGACAATACCACTACAACATAGGACAACTCTATTCTTATAGTTATTGCATAATTTTAGAATTATAATTATACTTCTATATAATGTTACATTTTTTATTTGTTGTCTTTCACCTACACTTAGTTTACCATTGTGACCAACGGGCTATGTGTGTTGTTTATTCCCACTCATTCCAAAGTTGTATAACATGCCTAGTCGGTATTTCCTTTGGAATAGGTATGATCTATCCTTCATGTACACAACCTATTCCATAAAAATGCTTGAGAAATCAACGTTATGATATCTTGAATTTCATCTCAAGATGTGAATTGATGTTTTTCATACTTTTATATCATTTAGGGCATCAATATCGATGCATCTATATGTTGGAGTTAGACATCTACTGAAGCAACCGAAGAGCACAAGGAAGAAGAAGAAGCTTGGAGCACAACACACAATACTAAATGTATTACCACTAGAATGTACAAAGATAAGTAACCCGTTAGGGCTATAGACATGTATACAAGCCGGGGGAAAAAAAATCCTAAAGAGGGAAAAAAGGACCCGAGTAGTCCTAGTGTGTTCACATGCATCACTACCTAAACATATCAACAAATCCCCCTCGGGAGTGATGCGGTGAACAAAGAGCTTCCACTCATGTATAAGGAAGTGCCAAGCTATGTGGAATCAATCCACAAAAGGAACTAAGCACAAATCTTTGCGTAAAGCGTCAAATCTCTCCCTACACAGAGCCTTCCTGAAAAGGTCTACAATGTTCTCCTGGATGGGAATATATGCCATGCTGATCTGTCCAACAAATAATCTCTCCTTGACATAATGATAATGCTCCTCAATATGATTAGTGCAAGCATGGAACACAAGGTTCCTCACAACTACAAATGTTCTCTGATTATGAGTGAAGATGGTGGTGGAAGAAGACCGAGCAACACCGAAATCCGCCACAAGGCATTTGAGCCACATACACTCAACAGTGGTTGTGAAAGTTGCGATATACTCACCCTCACAACTAGAAGTGGCCACAGTAGGCTGCTTCTTGCTCAACCAGGATATACATGAGCTACCACACATAAACAAAAGCCACTAGTGGACACATGAGTGTCATAGAAATGACCCCAATCATAGTAAAGAAAAGCATGCAAATCAGGCGGTAGTGATCCACGCTTGGGATAAAACAATCCAAGTAGTCGGGTACCACTCAAGTACCAAAAGATGCGCTTAACCACTTGCCAATGCTTGACGCCTGGGCAATGCATAAACCTTCTCATCTTTGAGATAGAAAACTAAAGATTTGGTTGAGTAATGCATAAGTAAATCAAGCATCCAATAGCCAGCTGATAGGGAACAACATCAAATGCATTTCCAGCATCATGAAGAATCAATCATAAACCTATCTACATAGCAGTGGCAATAGGTTTAAAGTTCTCAATGCCAAAATGATGCAATAATGTGTCAATATATTCTGTTTGACACAAAGCTATTCGGCCATCAACTTGCATAAACTCAATGCCCGAATAATGATACAAATGCCCCAAATCACACATCTCAAATGAGGCATGCAACTCAGCCTTGAAATCAGTAATATGCTTCTCATGAGGACCAATGAGCAACATGTCATCACCATACATAACAATGATAAGAAGCACATCATTAGCAAGCTTAACATATAACATGCTTTCAGTTTGACTATTCTCAAAACCATGTGCAATCAAACAGGCATGTATCTTTTCATATCAAGCATGTGGTGCTTGCTTGAAACCTTATAATGCCTTCTTTAACCTGCACACCTAGTTTTCATGCCCTTTTTGCACAAAGCAACGGGGTTGAAAAACATACACCTCCTCATGCAAGTCACCATTCATAAATTTTGTTTTAATGTACGACTAATGTACATTCCAACGATGATGAGCTACAAGTGTACAGATGCTATGAACAATAGTCATTCGGCATGTAGGTGCAAAGTTTTCATCCAAATCAATGCCTCTTTACTCTGCACAATCCTTTGCAACAAGCCTAGCCTTATACCTGTCAACTCTTCAATCAGGTTTACACTTCAGCTCATATACCCACTTAGTACCAATGGCCATCTTGCTAGGAGGCAAGTCACATAAAGACCAGGTACCATTTATCATAATAGCATCATATTCAGATTGCATTATAGCCATCCAATGTTCAGGATTTTATGCTTCATCAAACAAAACATGCTCAGTCTCATCAAAGAGAGTAGAGGCAGCCATACCATAGAAATTTGATGCAAAAGAGGCACTATGCGAGATTGAACAAGTAGGATATGATAGAGGTGCATCTAATTTGCTATCATGCAAAGTCTACAGGAGTCATTTTGGCATAATTTTTGCCTACTCAATATCATCTCTCTCATCAATAAGTGCATCATGTAAATCTACATAAAAAACGAAATGGTATGCATCATCACATGAAACCTTTAAAGGTTTAGAAGTTACCTCATTAGGACTATCACTAGACTGTCCACCTGTAAAAAGAGACAACAAAGTATCATACAAGTCTTTGTAGCTAACAGATCTCTCCATCGTACATGAAAGTAAAGGCTAGATAGCATCTTCCAGAAAAAACATCACCAATAACCAAAATGTGTTTAGTTTGTGGATGACACAGAGGATAGCCTTTGCTTTCAGAACTGTACCGAACAAAAATACATTTACTGCTTTATAGTCCAATTTCTTTATCAATTTCTTTTTTCTTGTGATTTCTTTTTAGATTGGTTGATTCCTTCATATTCTTTCATTGAATGGTTACCTGTTGCACTACTAGAAAGTTCAGAAGCATTGTTGACCTTTTGCGAGCATTCACCAATGAATATATGCCCACTAACATTGAGCATGATACTCTCAAAGAGATTGTACATTTCATGCAAAGCCTTGCTAATTCAATGAGGGAAATAGGAGAAGGATTCAGACATTGCATGGAACATAGTCATCAAATCTCTTCTAATGAGAAGCAAATAACTCTCAATAGACTAGGCAATGCCAACCTATGAGCAAGCATCTTTTGCATGAAGCTTGATTCATTGGTAGATTCCATAAGGAAATGCATTTAAATAGATGAGAGGACTTGAGTGAAACCCAAAGATAAGGAGAATCCACAACACAATCCACTAGGAGCATCTCATCAGATACGATCTAGACAACCTATGCATGCTCAAGGAATTGTAGAGGAGGTATACCCTAGAGGAAAATGGAGTAGCAAAGAGAAGAAATAGAACCATAGTAGAAGGTCATTGGCACAAGGTGGATCTACAAGGAAAAGAAGAATTTTGATGGCTCAATTAAGAGGCACAAAGCAAGGCTTGTAGCCAAGGGATCTTCAAAAACCCAAGGCATTCAGTATGAAGAGACATTCTCAACTATGGTGGAAATGCCCACAATTAGAGTACTTATGGGTGTAGCATCTTGCAAGAATTGGAATATCTATCAAATGGATGTTAAAAATGCATTTCTAAATGGTTGGATTTCAGAGGAGATGTATTATGATCAACCTTCTCATTTATAAGATCAATCATATCCAGAATATGTATGCAAGTCAAGGAAAGCCTTGTATGGCTTTAGGAAAGCTCCTAGAACTTGGAATCGTAGACTTGGCTTTTACTTGCAAGAGAAAGGCTTTATGGTAAGCAAGGAATATCCTTCCATCTTCATCAGGAAGATCAAAGCTCAAATGAACGAAAAGTTCAAGATCAATGATCGTGGCATACTCACATCCTTCCTAGGTTTGAAATGGGTATATATAGAAAAAGGTATGTTCTAAACCCAGAGAGAGTACATTGGAGATATGCTTACCAAGTTCAAGATGGAAAATACAAATATTGCAGATATGCCCTTAAGGTAAATTAAAAATTAAGTGCTCATGAAGTTGAACTCATTGAGGATGTAACTAGCTATCAAAGCTTACTTAGAAACTTGAATTATGATGTTCTAACTAGAGTAGATATATGCTATGGAGTTACTTTGTTGATTCACTTCATGCACACTCCAAGGAAACCTCGATGGAAGTAGCTAAGAGAATCCTGAAGTATTTGAGGAGTACAATACACGAAGGATTATACTATCCATACACATCTGATATCGATGTTGAACCTTTTTGATGCAGATTATGCAGGCTCTAAAGATAAAAGGAGAAGCACATCAAGTTACATTACTTTTGTATGTACTAAATTGACATCATGGTCATCCAAGAAGCAACCTAGACTTGCTCTTTCATCAATTGAGGTTGAATACAGGCGACTTGCAAATGCAACACAAGAAGGTATGTGGATTAGAAGCTTATAATCTGATTTACGGTTGAGTACTTCAACTCCACATATATTTGGGGACAACATTAGTTCATTACATCTTATTACTATTCCCATATATCATGACCAGACCAAACATACATAGGTTCAATACCATTATGTGAGGGAAATAATTAGGAGTAAGGAGATACAATGCTTATATATATCTATACAACAACAATATGCAGATATGATGACAAAGACATTGGATGGAAGCAAATTAAATAGTTTGAAATCAATGATTGGACTACATTGAGTCATGAAGGTATGAAGACTCAAGCATCTTAGGCTTGAGGGAGAGTTGTTGATACACTCAGCAAGCCTAAGTGCTTGGCTATTTATTCAGGGCTACACATCATTTCATTTCCTCACAACAAAGAGGTACTTATGAAACTATGCTAGCCATTTTGGGCATAGTTACTTTGATTAATTATAAAAGCCAAGAGAATAAATAATCTCATGAATTAAGCGAGCTTAACCCATGACTCATGAGATAAGAGGAATCAATTCAAATCATCCATAAGTATAGGATCACTTTTAGGTACAGTAAAAATCAAATTGCAACTCAAATATGAGTAAAGATAGACATGCTTTTAGTCGTGGCCTAGGAGAGCCCTTCTAAGAGACATTGAGCTACATCAATGAGCATACATTGAGCTCACCACATGAATGAGTAGTCTACTACACTTTCCTTGTATCAGGATCTTATTATCATATACATTTTGATCTGTTTCTTCAAGTACATCTCTCTCTACTATTTTTTACTACATCTTCATCATTATGGTGATCTTGTGGAATCGATTTCTCTATGCCTACTCAAGCATTTGCTATGCACAAACTTGGGCTTGTCAGATTGAAGTTTCTACTAATTTCTTATAAATTTTCATCACATTTGGTTTAGTTGAACTTGAGATATGAATCATAAAAGGTGACTTTGTCTGCACTTCTTCTAGATCCTAAAATATCGGGACTACCCACCTTGATATGTTAGAATCATTTGTTGATGTATGGTATGGCTAAATTGATCACAATAACTTTCCTTAGTTAGATATACACTCCAATTAGATTTTTGCAAAAGTTCTTTAGTCAATTCATACCAGGTTGTGAGCTCTAAGCAAATTATTGAGCACTTTTGATTCCCAAAATAGAAGGTTTCTTCATATTTTTAGTCCATGCAACTAATTTATCTTGATGCAAACTTTTGTTGGAAACTTCACATCCCTTATTTTGGGCACCCTTGGAGCTTTTATTTCATCTAGGTCTTCCTCATCCTCTTGTAAGTCTACCACTATGTGAACTTCTTTATCCATTTTTTTCTTCTTGTGAGTTCTTTTGAGATTGGGTGACTCCTTCATATTCTTTCATTGAATGCTTATCTCTTGCACTACTAGAAAGTTTAGAACTATTGTTGACCTCTTGCAAGCATTCACCGATGAATATATGCCCACTAACATTAAGCATGATACTCTCAAAGATATTCTACATTTCATGCAAAGCGTTGATAAGTCAATGAGGGAAATAGAGGAAGGATTTAGCCATTGCATGGAACATAGTCATCAAATCCATTCTACTGAAAAGCGAACAACATTGTTTCTCAATAGACTAGACAATCCCAACTTATGAGCAAGCATCTTTTGCATGAAGCTTGATTCAATGGCAGAATCCATAAGGAAATGCATTTGAATAGATGAGAGGACTCGAGTGAAACCCAAAGATAAGGAGAAGCCACAACTATGATCCACATTAGGACACCCACTTCAAGAGGAACATGGAGACATGATTGTTAACACCTATAACTCATTAACAAAAATGCTTCAAATGTTTGAAGAGGTGATTGAATATATTGGAACTATCAACAAGCACCACCTCCTTCAACTTCTCTAGAGGAATTTCCTAGTGAATATGTATCTCCAAATCTTTATAGGAGAGGCTTAAGTGTTCCTAGCTCTGTTGCACTACCTTTCGTATTGACTCACCAAGTAGGGTATTTGGAGCAAGACGTAGAGCCATCAAATTCAAATCCTTATGTTCCACAATCTCTTTTAGTAGAACAAGCCTACAATCCGCTGAGAGTATCTCATCGAATACAATCTAGACAACCCATGCATGGTCAAGGAATTGTAGAGATCAATATGAGGCAAATGCTACAATAGCAATATTATTTCTAAATAGAACCACGTATACCCTAGAGCAAACTGGAGTAGCAAAGCGAAGTCATAGAACCATAGTAGAGGTTGAAAGGTCAATGCTAAATGAGAAGAATTTTCCGAATTACTTATGGGCAGAGGTTGTATCCACGACCCCTATCTAATCAATAAAATCCCATCAAAAACATTAGATGGGATTAAACCATATGAAGCATGGATTGGAAGAAGACCTAGCCTTGACCATTTCAGGATCTTTGGGTGCAGAGCAAATGCACATATACCTTAACGAATCATAGGCAAACTAGATCCAAATGCAAATAAATGTATATTTTTTGGCTATGACTTCAATAGAAAATGTTTTAGGGTATAAAACCCAATAAATAAAGGTTTTATTGTTAGTAGAGATGTGTTTAATGAACACAACTCTTGGTTTGAAGATGATTGTAGGAAAATCAAACTTCCTTATGATCTAGAGGAAGACTTTACAACATTGTCAAAAGAGAATGAGCTTACACTTGAAGCATCAAGTGATTTTGAAGATGACCCCAAGACTTCAAGTAGAGAAATTAACTCTTGGAGCTCTAAAGGCAAAGCCAAAACATGTGAGTCTAAGCACCTCTACTTCTACTGTGGTGAGCATAAAAAAGAACAGTGACACAAACTAATCCTAGAGGCTCAAGTAAAAAGGCAAGTGACTCAAGTAAACATATAAGAAAAGCTTTAAAAAGCTCAACTAGCTCATCTGGAGCCAGTTGATAAACCCGAAGCATTTCTATCAGTACTGTTGAAGTCAGGATGCTATGCTGATTGTTGAATCCCTTGTTGACTCGAGGACTGCCCCAAAATCTCCGCACCAATATCGATGGCTATTCAAGCCTACTAAGTGAGACTTGTGAGCTAGTGAGAAAGATAAATGGACATGGCACCTTTTCCATCGTCCTTGTCACCTTCACTTTTACCTACAGTCGACCTACTATGGACGTGTAGAGGACAGAGCACAACGATTAAGAATTGTATTTCTATAATTCTTAAAAATAAAATAGCGCAAATCCTCCATTACAAACGAATCTCCATAAACATGAGAGACAGTAAAACAAAAGTGATTCTATAGTACTTTATTACAAAAACAAAAATAGTATTAAACATGAGGTCCACGAACTTTCTACATATCTCTGCACTTAAATATGCAGCATGAACTTTCCAATCTCTATGGAGAATATATCCAGGATGGTGGTAGATTCACAATAATGAAAAATATTTCATCTCATAATCCATTTTCATTTTTTATTCCTCCACCTATGAAAGCAATACACAAAACATATTTGTATGTCTCCTTGGTGGAAGAAGTATCATAAAGCTTTGTTAATAACTAGAGTTTGCTTTTATGCTTCGAGGAAGAGCTGCATGGTTTTTGTCACATGACAAGGGTACACTAGCTTATGTTGTATGGGAATTTTTCAAAATCATAGATGCCCCCATTGTTGGACATGTGAATGGAGGTAGGAACTCCAACTCATAAAAGACAACGGCATCAACAACATGGAGGCCGAGCATGAAAAGGAAGATGTGAATTTGAATGATACAGAGACAAATGAACTATACATGTGAGAAGTTACGACACTTATATTCCAATGAGCATTTCACAGATTGCTAACGTACTCCAAAATAATCGACCCTGACAGTAAATAGCCTCCAAAATCTGAGTGACAGGCATTATAGTTGAGGGCCTAAACTGAACCTTGCAGTAGAACTAAAGAGAAGAAACAAAATGGGCATTTGTCTCATACATAAAAATAGAACACCAGGAAACAATGCTTGCTGCAAAGACAATGTTAGAGAGTCACACAGACGACAGACTAATCATCCTGTTGAGTTTAGACCAACAAATATATTTGAGAAATGGAGCATTTTGCAAAATTAATTTCCAAAATGTAACTACATCAATGTTTCATATCAGATTCTCTAGTATTGCTTGAATTCCATACCCGACTCTCAAGTAGGTAAACTAAATGTTACGAAAAGGCGTGTCAACTAAGAAGACCTAATTGTGTGGCGAAGACAAACTACAACAGCAGCAATAGAAGAAACGGCAAGGCGATCAGTTAGAGATGATGGGCGGATGATGTCTCCTGTGATCAACAAAGCCAGGAGATGGATCATCAGACGCGCCGTGAGAGGGGCCCGACAGAGGCACACGGACGTTACGAGGACGAATCGATGTGCTGAATTCGGCGGTGTCGGTAAAACTGAATTCAGCCCCGTTATGAACCTCCTCCATTGACGACGGTGTGCGTTGCGGGTGGATTGGCGCAGGGGGAACAGGCGATCGTCTGTGGGCCATATTACGGCGGAAAGTGCTCTTGGCTGCTGGTATATAGTCCGAGAGATCAGTGAAAGAAGGAGCAGATGGTGGGATGGGAATCCGCGGTGCAAGATTTAACATTCCGTTCTTCATCTCCGTTCTGAATCCTTGTCGATCCACGAGCGTTGTTCACGACGTCTACAGTTTCTTGGACATTATTTCTTTCATCGCCAAGTTGCTGCTGGGCGTCGGGCAAAGAGCGCGCACCAGAAACAGTTCCTGCATGCACTTTTCTGATTTCTGTAAGCGCGGACGCCAGACGAGATCATATAATTAATGAAGAATAATGAAAGCACAGAAAGGAAAAGGAAGGGCTGACGCAGGCAGAGGAAGTGGAAGATCGAGCGACAGAGAGAGAGACAGAGAGAGAGAGAGAAGGTTCGAGAACTAACGCATACGCTATGAGAGAGAGAGAGAGTGTGAATGTTTTCGAGAACTAACGCACACACTATGAGAGAGCGAGAGAATCGTCGAAAACTAACGCACACACTGTGTGTGTGAGAGAGAGAGTGTAGAGAGAGAGAGAAAGAGAGAGAATCGTCGAAAACTAACGCAGAGAGAGAGAGAGAAAGAGAGAGAGAGTCAAGGTTGCGAAACGAAGGAACGAAACTCACCAGTGGTTAGAAGAAGCAGCGCCAAAGTGAGGGCAGCACCAGATGTGAGGGAAATCATTTTCCTTTCTGCAGACATGAGCTAAAGACGTAGCTGACGCGAAGGACAACCATTCTACATAGAATCTCGAAGCATAAATAAGATCTTATAGGTCCGTCGGCTCAGAAGAACTCGACATTATTTCACATTTGAAGTAGAAATATTATATATAGAACCTAAAATAGGCGTTCCTTGGACGAAGGATTCAACCATTGATTCAAGTTAATTGATTCAACCATCTTGTGAGTTATAGTTAATAGCTCTTGACGTGCATATACGGTACACGAAAAGCATCAGCAAGTTAATTGTTTCCCTCACAAACAAATAATTGCCATCCATAAAGATGTGCTAGAGTATACCTAGCCATTTTCCAAGCCCAAACCCAAACCTATAGATTCTACTTGGACTTGAACTTATGGCACAAGAGGTGTCGCCCTAAGTTCAAATGGATGGATGATTGAATGTTATTCTTCAAGCACTTGAGATTCATTCTAAAGAATCAAACAAACTAAGCAAATGATTCATCTTCGAATCTTTTGCAATGAAAGTTTGACTGATTCAATTGTATTCATTTCCCATTCCACTATGAAAGTTTGACTTGAACTTTCATTTATGTGATATTGATTCCTGTTCTTGAGTTTCATACAAGATTCATTATTATTGGACAATCTTTTAGATGTTACTAGAGTACAATCCTCATCCTCTCTTCAGTCAACCACTATGCGATCTTCTTCATCCGTATTGTTTTCCATTATCCTTATTCCTTCCAATGCCCTAGCTTGGTCCAAAATTCTCACTTTGCATGTTAATGGAACACTTAGAATATGGATTCATGATAGTACATTGATTACTTTACTTCCTTTGATCAAAGGCTATCTAAGAATATAATACCCCTTAAATTCCAAAACTAACGGAAGAAGAAAATCAATACCATTGGAGCAATAACATATGGATTCATTACTTGTGTGGTGAAAACTTATGGGACGAAGATATCCCACATAAGCATCTATAACTAGAGGTCTTAATATAATAGATGAGACAATATAATTGCTCTATTTGATAGAGCATACTTTTGTTATGAATTAGGAAACGTTTTAGAGTTGCCCTAATGTAAGGGGGCCTTTCCATGCAGTTTGAATCATGCTAAGAGTCATCCTATTCGGATAGAACACAATAGAAATAATTGAGTTGTGCATTCACTTTAAATATTGTTGATACTCTTATCTTTATGGATGTATATTTCTGGTTTTTGATGTCAGAATCGTGACCATTACCTCACGATACTTTAGAGTTGCTTGAATAAATCATTGGAATAGAACTGATTGGACCCTATTAAGTGGGATTTTATTTTAAACATCATGCAAGAAGTTTTGTATTCTAGGAAAGCGCAATGGTCTTTTTGAAATATGAATAAGTATGAGTTGTGAGACTCCAAAAATAGAGTGGGAAAAACCATGAAGAAAAAGGAAAATTCTATTTATCGTGAAAAATTTATTATGAATTTCATGATGGACACATACAATAGTGTATCTCTTTTTAATGGTCTTTATGGATTGTTTTCACAGGTGCAAGAACAGAAATGAAAACGGATGATGAGATGAAATATTTTATATTATCATGACTCTACCACCATCATGGGATTTCACAGAGATTGAGAACCATCTACCTGTTAGAAAGCTTCAATACAATGAGTTCTATGGTGCACATTTAAGTGGAGAAATGTGTAGAAAGTTCATGGACCTCACACATGATGCCATTGCATGAATTTGAACTCATCTTTTGGGCCCATTAAAATATAACATTTTTCATCATGTCTAATGCTATTTTCCTACTAAAAAATTAAAGAATGGATTTTATTTTATTGTTTCTTATGTTTGGTGTGATTCTTTTCCAATAAAGCATGTTCATTATTTTATTGAATTCTTGATCCCTATAGAAATGTAGAAATACATTTCTCAATCATTGTGGTCATACCCTATACATATTCAAAACCTAGTTGAACGCCGTTCCACTACCCCACAATCGTTTCAATCAATAGTCAGATGGTCATATGTGGCCAAAAAAGGGAGAGGCTTAGCAACTAGTTTAAGGAACTTAGGCTAAGCTAATTACAATGGTGTAGTTTATGGCATGATTGATAAACAAAATGTTTATATTGACCTACATAACGTAGGCAAGAATCCATCATGGTTACACGGATAGGTACAATTTCCTTTCCAGAGGATCTCACACCTTCCCTTGCTCTTTCTCTCGAGAGGCCTTCTGTGCTTTCCCTCCATGGGCTGGTTGGGTTACCTTTGATGTGACTTAATTCATGCCTCTTCGGTTTTTCTTTTCTCTCATCTTCTCAAGGGATTGTGAATGATCCATCTTTTGTCTCTACACGTTTTTCTTCTTTTCTACTTGAGTCATAACGACTAGAAGCTCCCCAAATTACACCACTAGTCCTAGGGAAGTGCACATGTGTTTTCTTTGCTTCTTGGTTTCTCTAAGCAACATTAATCATGTGCAAGGGACAGGAGTTACCTTGAGTGGTGGTGGACATAATTTCCTTCATCCAATCTTTGGTGTAAGGTTCCTTTGGAACTACAAAAGGTTCATTCATAAATATATCAACGTGATGTTCCCGAAAGAAAAAGAGAAAGAAGGAACAGCTTGTATGAGCAATTCTTATACAACCATTGTTGAAGAGGACACAAGAAAACATCTATACAAGAGCTTGTTAAATCAATTTTCAAAATACGTAACAAATAAACTTTCACCTTTTTGTTGAAACGCAATTTTTTAACCACCTCCTTCTTTTGGGGATGCACCTATGGCAAGCATAGAATTGAAGGAATGAGTGAAGATAGATGGTTTCCCGTGGGCTCTTTCTATCCTTGCATTATTTTTTTTTATTCTCAATAAGCAAAGGGAAACTCCTTGCTTAATAGGTCTCCCCTGCCATCTTTCACCTCAAGTTTAGGTTGTCGTATCTTATTGCATAGTCAAGCAGTGCTAGCACTTTCTAAATTTGAGTTGCGATAGCTAGTTCTACTTTCCTACTCGTCTATTTTTATTCATGTTACATCCGTTGGATAGACAATGAAGTTTTCTTAACTTTATTTGATTCTTAGTTAGTTCACTCGGTCATTTTTTAGTAATTTTTGAAAGAGGATGTAAATGATACTATTCAATGTAGATGATGAAGTTTTCTAATAAGTTTGAAAAGACAAGGTGCATGGAATGATTTAGTGTATACAATGATCAAGTTGAATAGTATAAAATGGAGGCATGTTTCGCCCAATCTAGGGCATGATTTTATTGAGATAAGTTGTGCAAGATATGTTTAAAATCTTAGTTTGTAGAGGTAGATATTTTTTCCTTTTATTTAGAAAACTTAATGGTGAGGTAGAAATTGGGTATTTGGGGTGCTCCTTACCCACTTTTTTAATGTTATTCAGGATAAAATAATCTCCAATTTGTTGCAATAAGAATTAATTATTGAGGATGCAATAATAAAATATTCATCCCATGCAAAAATTGAACTTCAAACCTTGTTAAAAAAAGAACTCTTATGATTTTCAAAAATCTCTATATCACTCCAAAATTGGTTACATGAGACTAATGATTACTATAAAAAAAGACTCACATACACACACACACATAATGGTGCCTTAGTTGCAGATTTTGCAAACAAAAAGCCAAAGATATAATGATTGAGTATGAAACCTCATGAGGTATCAAAAAAGACAAATTGAAGAAGTAATTTCTATCAGATACGAATAATACAAATTCCTATTAAAAAAGAATAATACGAATTGGTGTATCATAACATCATCCAATTTCTAGCCTGTTAAGTGTCTCATTGAACTAGTCAAAACTAGTAGCATCCAATTTTTTTCATGACATTTGCAACCTTCTCGGATGACTTTGGATGCAAGCATGAAAAAAATATCAGGATTTTCTTATTCTATCTTCCTTGGATCAAACAATCCTTGAGTTATTGTAAGCTTATAACAATCCTTGATTTATTGTATGCTTGATATATATATAAGGAATTTTCTTCCTACATTGAGATTTTCAATTATCGGGGCATTTAAGAATTGAGACAATACCCCTACAACACAGGACAACTCTATTCTTATAGTTATTGCATAATTTTAAAATTATAATTGTGAAGAGAGATGGTGGATGCAATCCAAAGATGAGTAGGTGCTGCCACAACCAGCTTCACACCAGCCAACTGAGACTTTAGAGTTGATTAGTAGACCCTTTAAGCTTCCTAAATCCACCAAAATATCAGCCAAGTACTTTGGAACATGTATCCCAAAAGTTTAAGTGAAGACAAACAAGTTGCGAAATGACTAGCTCCCAAAACTTGCTATTTTTGGACATACACTTGCTGGAAAAAATGAACACTGTTCTCAACCTGGAAGGAATTAGAAAAAGTCCTTTTGGGAATAGCAAATAGACTTAGCAAGCTTCCCAATCCAAGTTAAAACACTTCAAATGATGGACTGAGCACTGAGAACAAGTTTCAGCACTTTCTGGAACATCCCCACAATTCTCGGGGCTCTGCATAGATAGACCAGTAAGCAGTAAAATGCAGATATCTCCAAAAGTAAAAATTCAATGACCTTGGAAATTTTTATACGCAAATTAGACAAGATGAGCTATCCAACGCAAGTTAAATCACTGAAAAAGGTTCTATAAAACTCGAGAGACGACCTTCTGAAGGTACTGCTCTGAGTGAGTATAGTAGAGATCAAAACAGAGAGGTAGATGATAATAAATGTATAGATTCACATATGATTACAACGACATTGGCACTGAATCTTTGCACAATGGGAGTAGAATGATAGAGCTATGGAGTAAGCTATTCAATCTCTACAAAATGACATGAAGTGGTCACGTACAAGGCTTGCTAATCGCCTCTTCCTTCTTGCTCTTTTTATAGCGATTCTTGGAGGGAGTTTTGAATTCGAATTCGAATGGCTCCACCTAAAAGTGACCCTCAGAGTTATGAGAGATTCCCTCAGCTCAAAAATTCGTGATTTTGGTAGTTGGAGCCACGAAATTGCTTTTACATCATGGATGAGGTAAGCCATCCTTTTCCTTTTTCTTTTTCAAATTACAAGAGATAAAAATGAACTTCTTTTACAAGAGGTGTTCACATGACTACTCATGTGACTTACAAAGGAGGATAATATTAAGCATATCAAGCATGTAGGCTTGGGTACAATGCACCAACAGCTCCCCCTCAAGCCTAACATGCTTGGCCTTCAAATAAGTCTTCAATTGTCCTTGATTTCCTGCAAGCCAATCATCAACTTGAATCTACTTAACTTTGTACCATCAAGAGCTTTAGTCAACATGTCTACACATTGCATATCTATAGAGACATAGGATAGTTGAATATCCTTGCTCATTAGCTTCTCCCTTACATATGGTAGTGGACTTCAATATGCTTGGTTCTAGCATGGTATACCGGATGAGCTCCTAGATGTAGTGAGCTTGTGTTGTCACCAAAAATGTGAGGTGTTGAAGAATGAAGTCCAAGATCTGTGTACAAAGACTTCAACCACATGATTTCTTGAGTTGCATTAGCCAAACCTCTATATTCATCTTCAGTAGAAGATAATGCCACGGTTGGTTGCTTCTTCGATGACCAAGAAATGATTTTTGAACCTGCAAATGATATATACCCGGATGTGCTTCTTCTATCATCTCTAGATCCGGCCCAATCTGCATCTGAGTAGACTTTTAGCTCAATATCTGAAGTAAATGAATAAAACAAACCTTCGTTCATAGTCCCCTTTAGGTACTTGAGGACTCTCTTGGCCGCTTCCATGTGTGGTCTTCTCGGCTTATGCATAAACTGACTCAATATGCTAACACTATAGCATATATCCACCCTTGTGAGTGTTGCATAGTTCAAACTTCCAACCAAGCTTTGATAGCTTGTGATGTCTTCAATTGGCTCTCCTTCATAAGCACTAAGCTTATGATTTTGCTCCATAGGTGTACCTGCACACTTGGTATTTTCCATCTTGAACTTGACGAGCATGTCATGGACATACTTCCTTTGTGTGATGTATATACCTGAATCTGTATAGATCGAACTCCAATCCAAGAAAATAAGTGAGTGGTCCGAGGTCACTTATTTTGATCTCCTCCTTCATTTGAGTCTTTACCTGTTTGATTCCTTCAAGATCATTGTCTGTGATAATAATATCATCAACATATACACATAAATAGATCACTTCAGATCCATTCCTCTTTATGAACAAAGAGGTATCCGCCTTACTAGCTTTGAATCCTTGGTCCTGCAAATAAGTCACCAATTTGAAATTCCAAGCTCTTGGAGCTTGCTTCAATCCATACAAAGCTTTCTTTAGTTTGCATACATAGTTAGGATGATATGCATCCTCATATCGAGGAGGTTGTGCCATATACACTTCCTCAGAAATCTATCCATTCGAGAAAGCATTCTTTACATCAAGTTGATAAAGATTCCAATTTCTCGATGCAGCAAGACTAATGAGAACCCTAATTGTAGGCATTTTTGCAACAGGGGAGAAAGTCTCCTCATAATCAATACCATGGGTTTGAGCAAACCCTTTACCAACTAACCTTTCTTTGTGTCTATTTATACTTCCATCTGGATTCCTCTTGATTTTGTATATCCATCGAGATCCAATTATCTTCATAGATGGCTTTTTAGGTACAAGCTCCCAAGTGTCATTCTCCTTCAAGGCTTCCATTTCTTCATTCATTGCATCTCTCCAAGCTTTCTTGCTTTGTGCTTCTTTGAATGTGGTAGGTTCTTCATCGGTTGAATCCTTTGCAATGTAGATTGAGTGCTTGGTGACCAAAGAAGTATCATAACCAAACCTCTCTGGTTTCTTCTTCTCCCTTGAAGACCTTCTAAGTGGTTGATGTGAGCTCTCGGGTCCATATGTAGCATCATGAATCTTTGCTTTACCTTTTTTCTTCCATAGCTTTAGTCTTTCCAAGTCTTCTAGGTCAATCTCCGAATCACTTTCTTCAATCTGCTTTGGCTCCTTTGGTTGAAGTGATGGAAAATCTTCATCCAAGTCATATGGCAGCTTCACTTTCCTGTCATCATCAAACCATGATTTGTTTTCATCAAAAATTACATCTCTACTCACAGAAAATCCTTTATTGGTTGGATTGTACAATCTATATCATTTTTGGTTTGATCATAACCAATAAATACACACTTCTCTGCCTTGGGATTCAATTTCCCTCTTACTTGAGAAGGAATGTGAGCATAGGCTAAGCATTCAAAAATTTTGCAATGCTCTAGACTAGGTCTTCTTCCATTCCACACTTCATATGGAGTGGTTCCATCTAGTGACTTAGATGGAAGTCTATTTATGAGATATGTGGCTGTAGACACAGCCTCTGCCCATAGGTAGTTTGGCAATCCCTTTTCGTTAAGCATGGACCTTGCAGCTTCGACAATAGCTCTGTTCCTCCTCTCTGCTACACCATTGAGTTCGGGTGTATACCTTGTAGTGACTTCCCTTTTAATGCCTCTTTCATGCAAGAAGGCATCAAATTCAGAAGAGAAGTATTCTCCTCCACCATCTGATCTGAGTCCTTTCAAAGTCCTACCTGTTTGGTTTTCAACAAGAACAATATACTTCTTAAAGCAATTAAACACTTCATCCTTGTGCTTCATGAAAAACAAAATGGTCCACCTGCTACAATCATCTATGAAAGACACATAATATCTTGAGCCTGATATAGATGGCTCCTTACTTGGACCCCACACATCCATGTGCACTAGATCCAAAGGATTTTGATACATATAACCTTTCTTATTGAAAGGTTGTCTATGAGCCTTGCCGAGTTGACAAGCTTCACACTTATAAATCATGTGTTGCCTTGTGATATTAGGCAAACCAAGTACACTTTGGTCCCTGCAAATTTGTTTGAGTGTCCTCTCACCAATGTGAGCAAGCCTTTTGTGCCATATCTCCAACTCTGTAAGAGTTTGAGATCCATAGCTAAACAAAGCTATGTTCTTTGTATCTTCCACTTCAAAAGTGAAAAGCCTTCCTGTCTTTTCTCGTTTGGCAATCCTTCGAAAGCCTTGCCTTGGGTCTTCAACATATGCTCCAAATCGGTTGAATCTAACCTGCAATCCTTTTTCAACAATCTGTCCAACACTTATTAAATTTTTGGTAATTGTAGGGACATACAAGACTTTGCTTAAGAGGTTCATATTCCCATCTGATGTCTTCACATTACCTATCTTCTCCACTGAGTGCTTTGTGTCATCTCCTGTCTGCACTTCATGCTTGTTATGAGGATCTTCCAAATCAGAAAGTAAAGCCACATTTCTTGCTACATGGTTCGAGCATCCCGAATCAATGTAAAATATGTGATCATCATCCTTACCCTTCTTCACTGATAGATTCATAATCAATAATGAATCTTCTTGACTTTGGTCCTCTGCATAGTTATTGTAGTCTCTTCTTCCTCTATGGCCAATTTGATAGTTGTTGTTGTTGTAATTGTTGTTGTAGTAGTTGTTGTTGTTGTAGCCTCCATTGTATCTGCCTCTATTTGATCCATAGCCACCTCTATTGAATCCTCTTCCTCTTGAGTTCCTTGGATTCTTGAAACATTCTTCAGTTGTATGGCTAGATAAGCCACATATGTTGCAAGGTTGAGATGATTGGAATCACCCCCTGGCTTGCTTTCCACTTTTGCCTCTTCCTCTAGCTCTTCCTCTACCTGCAAAGTTTGCTTGGAAAAAGCTACCTTCATCTTCATTCTTCCTATTCTTTGACTTGTCGTTGACCTTAGCTTTATCAGAATATAAGGCAAAAGTTTGATTACCTCTTGAGGACTCACCACCTTTGCTAATCTTTGCTTTATGAGTGAAGAGTTGGCCCATGAGTGTGTTGAGGTTGGGTACATGCATATCCATGTATAAATCCATGGCTGTTGTGAATGACTCCCAGTTGTCGTCTGCTTTGATTCCATACATGATTTGTCTTATGATTTCCTCCTCTTCAATTACCTCTCCAATGCTTCCAAGTTGGTCGGAAATTTCCTTCATCTTTGTGACATAATCAGTCACATTTTGCTTCGGGCTTTTCTTCATTGTTGTGAACTCCATCCACAATTGGTTCTTCCTTGCTCGAGTGCTGGAAGAGAAGAAAGAAGCAAGTGCATTCCAGGTCTCTATTGATGTCTTGCATCCCTTGACATGAGGTAAAAGAAAATCAAAGATTGAGTTTAGAATATAGGACCTTGCAAGTGCATCCTTCGAACACCAATTCGAAAGTCCTTCCACTTCTTCATGTGATGGTTGCCCTTTGTTCCTCATGGTTGGCATTGCTTCATCTCCAGATATGAATCCATATAGATTCCTCCCTTGAAGGTAAGCCTACATCCTTAGAGACCATGCCGGGTAGTTGTTTCGATCCAATTTGTCAATTGTTGATGGAAATCCATCTCCCATGTTGCTTGACTATGCTCTGATACCACTGTGAAGAGAGATGGTGGATGCAATCCAAAGATGAGTAGCTGCTGCTACAACAAGCTTCACACCAGCCAACTGAGACTTGAGAGTTGATTAGTAGACCCTTTAAGCTTCCTAAATCCACCAAAATATCAGCCAAGTACTTTGGAACATGTATCCCAAAAGTTTAAGTGAAGACAAACAAGTTGCGAAATGACTAGCTCCCAAAACTTGCTATTTTTGGACATACACCTGCTGAAAAAAATGAACAGTGCTCTCAATCTGGAAGGAATTAGAAACATTCCTTTTGGGCATAGCAAATACACTTAGCAAACTTCCCAATCCAAGTTAAAACACTTCAAATGATAAACTCAGCACTCAGAACAAGTTTCAACAATTTCTGGAACATCCCCACAATTCTCGGGGCTCTGTAGAGATAGACCATCAAGTAGTAAAATGCAAATATCTCCAAACGTATAAATCCAATAACCTTGAACATTTATTTTCACAACTAAGACAGCATGAGCTATCCAACGCAAGTTAAATCACTAAAAAAGGTTCAGTAAAACTGGAGATATGACCTTCTGAAGGTACTGCTCTCAGTGAGTATAGCAGAGAACAAAACAGAGAGGTAGATGATAATAAATGTATAGATTCACATATGATTACAACCACATTGGCAATGAATCTTTGCACAATGGGAGTAGAATGATAGAGCTATGGAGTAAGCTCTTCAATCTCTACAAAATGACATGAAGTGGTCACGTACAAGGCTTGCTAATCGCCTCTTTCTTCTTGCTCTTTTTATAGTGATTCTTGGAGGGAGTTTTGAATTCGAATTCGAATGGCTCCACCTAAAAGTGATCCCAAAAGTTAGGAGAGATTCCCTCAGCTCAAAAAGTCGTGATTTTGGTAGTTGGAGCCACAAAATTGCTTTTACATCATGGATGAGGTAACCCACCCTTTTCCTTTTTCTTTTTCAAATTACAAGGGATAAAAATGAACTTCTTTTACAAGAAGTGTTCACATGACTACTCATGTGACTTACAAACGAGGATAATATTAAGCATATCAAGCATGTAGGCTTGGGTAAAATGCACCAACAATAATTATACTTCTATATAATGTTAGATTTCTTATTTGTTGTCTTTCACCTACACTTAGTTTACCATTGTGACCAATGGTCTATGTGTGTGGTTTATTCCCACTCATTCCAAAGTTGTATAACATGCCTAGTCAGTATTTCCTTCGGAATAGGTATGATCTATCCTTCATGTACACAACTTATTCCACAAAAATGCTTGAGAAATCAACGGTATGATATTTTGAATTTCTTCTCAAGATGTGAATTGACGTTTTTCATACTTTTATATCATTTAGGGCATCAATATCGATGCATCTATATGTTGGATTTAGACATCTACGGAAGCACGCGAAGAGCACAAGGAAGAAGAAGAAGCTTGGAGCACAACACACAATACTAAATGTATTACCACTAGAATGTACAAAGATAAGTAACCCGTTAGGGCCATGGACATATATACAAGCCGGGGGAAAAAAATCCTAAAGAGGGAAAAAAGGACCCAAGTAGTCCTAGTGTGTTCACACGCATCACAACCTAAACATATCAACAAATCCCCCTCGGATATAAGGAAGTGCCAAGCTATGTGGAATCAATCCTTAAAAGGAACTAAGCACAAATCTTTGCGTAAAGCGTCAAATCTGTCCCTACAAAGAGCCTTCGTGAAAAGGTCTGCAATGTTCTCCTGCATGGGCATATATGCCATGCTGACCTGTCCAACAAATAATCTCTCCTCAACATAATGATAATGCACCTCAATGTTATTAGTGCAAGCATGGAACACAAGGTTCCTCACTACTACAAATGTGCTTTGATTATGAGTGAAGATGGTGCTGGAAGAAGACCGAGCAACACCGAAATCTGCCATGAGGCATTTGAGCGACACACACTCAACAGTCACTGTGAAAGTTGCCATATACTCACCCTCACAACTAGAAGTGACCATAGTAGGCTGCTTCTTGCTCAACCAAGATATACATGAGCTACCACGCATAAACAAAAGCCACTAGTGGACACATGAGTGTCATAGAAATGAGCCCAATCATAGTAAAGAAAAGCATGCAAATCTGGCGGTAGTGATCCATGCTTGGGATAAAACAATCCAAGTAGTCGGGTACGACTCAAGTACCAAAAGATGCGCTTAACCACCTGCCAATGCTTGACACCTGGGCAATGCATAAACCTTCTCATCTGTGAGATAGAAAACTAAATATTTGGTTGAGTAATGCATAAGTAAATCAAGCATCCAATAGCCATCTGATAGGGAACAACATCAAATGCATCTCCAGCATCATAAAAAATCAATCATAAACATATCTGCATAGGAGTGGCAATAGGTTTAAAGTTTTCAATGCCAAAATGATGCAATAATGTGTCAATATATTTTGTTTGACACAAAGCTATTCGGCCATCAACTTGCATAAACTCAATGCCCGAATAATGATGCAAATGCCCCAAATCACACATCTCAAATGAGGCATGCAACTCAACCTTGAAATCAGTAATATGCTTCTCATGAGGACCAATGAGCAACATGTCATCAACATACACAACAATGATCAGAAGCACATCATTAGCAAGCTTAACATATAACATGCTTTCAGTTTGACTATTCTCAAAACCATGTGCAACCAAATAGGCATGTATCTTTTCATATCAAGCATGTGGTGCTTGCTTGAAACCATATAATGCCTTCTTTAACCTACACACCTAGTTTTCATGCCCTTTTTGCACAAAGCAACGGGGCTGAAAAACATACACTTCCTCATGCAAGTCACCATTCATAAATGTTGTTTTAATGTACAACTGATGTACATTCCAACCATGATGAGCTGCAAGTGCACAGATGCTATGAACAATAGTCATTCGGCATGTAGGTGCAAAGTTTTCATCCAAATCAATGCCTCTTTACTCTGTATAACCCTTTGGAACAAGCCTAGCCTTATACCTGTCAACTCTTCAATCAGGTTTATACTTCAGCTTGTATACCCACTTAGTACCAATGGCCATCTTGCTAGGATGCAAGTCACATAAAGACCAGGTACCATTTTTCACAAAAGCATCATATTCAGATTGCATTATAGCCATCCAATGTTCATAATTTTATGCTTCATCAAACGAAACATGCTTAGTCTCATCAAAGAGAGTAGAGGCAGCCATAGCATAGAAATTTGATGCAAAAGACGCAGTATGAGAGATTGAACAAGTACGATATGATAGAGGTGCATCTAATTTTCTATCATGCAAAGTCTATAGGAGTCATTTTGGCATAATTTCGCCTACTCGATATCAGCTCTCTCATCAATAAGTGCATCATGTAAATCTACATCAGAAACAAAATGGTCTGCATCATCACATGAAACCTTTAAAGGTTGAGAAGTTACCTCATTAGGACTAGCACTAGACTGTCCACCTGTAAAAAGAGACAACAAAGTATCATACAAGTCTTTGGAGCTAACAAATCTCTCCATCGTACATGAAAGTAAAGGATGGATAGCATCTTTCAGAAAAAAACATCACCAATAACCAAAATGTGTTTAGTTTGTGGATGACATAGAGGACAGCCTTTGATTTAAGAACTGTACCCAACAAAAATACATGTACTGCTTTATCGTCCAATTTCTTTATCAATTTCTTTGTTCTTGTGATTTTTTTTTAGATTGGTTGATTCCTTCATATTCTTTCATTGAATGGTTATATCTTGCTCTACTAGAAAGTTCAGAAGCATTGTTGACCTTTTGCGAGCATTCACCAATGAATATAAGCCCACTAACATTGAGCATGATACTCTCAAAGAGATTGTACATTTCATGCAAAGCCTTGGTAATTCAATGAGGGAAATAGGAGAAGGATTTAGACATTGCATGGAGCATAGTCGTCAAATCTCTTCTAATGAGAAGCAAACAACTCTCAATAGACTAGGCAATGCCAACCTATGAGCAAGCAGCTTTTGCATGAAGCTTGATTCATTGGTAGATTCCATAAGGAAATGCATTTAAAAAGATGAGAGGACTTGAGTGAAACCCAAAGATAAGGAGAATGCACCACACAATCCACTAAGAGCATCTCATCGGATACGATCTAGACAACCTATGCATGCTCAAGGAATTGTAGAGATCCATATGAGGCAAACCTTACAATAGCAATATTATTTCTAGATACAACGAGGTATACCCTAGAGCAACATGGAGTAGCAAAGAGAAGAAATAGAACCATAGTAGAAGGTCATTGACACAAGGTGGATCTACAAGGAAAAGAAGAATTTTGATGGCTCAATTAAGAGGCACAAAGCAAGACTTGTAGCCAAGGGATCTTCACAAACCCAAGGCATTCAGTATGAAGAGACATTCTCACCTATGGCGGAAATGCCCACAGTTAGAGTACTTATGGGTGTAGCATCTTGCAAGAATTGGAATATCTATCAAATGGATGTTAAAAATGCATTTCTAAATGTTTGGATTTCAGAGGAGATGTATTATGCTCAACCTTCTCATTTATAAGATCAATCATATCCAGAATATGTATGCAAGTCAAGGAAAGCCTTGTATGGCTTTAAGCAAGCTCCTAGAACTTGGAATCGTAGACTTGGCACTTACTTGCAGGAGAAAGGCTTTATGGTAAGCAAGGAATATCCTTCCATCTTCATCAAGAGCAGTCAATCAAAGGTCATATACCTCTATGTATATGTGGATGATAATATCATTACAAGAAGTGATGTAGATGGAATGAGGAAGATCAAAGCTCAAATGAATGAAAAGTGTGAGATCAATGATTGTGGCATACTCACATACTTCCTAGGTTTTGAATGGGTATATATAGAAAAAAGTATGTTCTTAACCCAGAGAGAGTACATTGGAGATATGCTTACCAAGTTCAAGATGAAAAATACAAATATTGCAGATACGCCCTTAAGGTAACTTAAAAATTAAGTGCTCATGAAGGTGAACTCATTGAGGATGTAACTAGCTATCAAAGCTTACTTAGATTACAATGCTTATATATATATCTAAACAACAACAATGTCCAGATATGATGACAAAGACATTGGATGGAAGCAAATTAAATATTTTCAAATCAATGATTGGACTACATTGAATCATGAAGGTATGAAGACTCAAGCATCTTAGGCTTGAGTGAGAGCTTTTGATACACTCAGCAAGCCTAAGTGCCTGGCTATTCAGGGCTACACATCATTTCATTTCCTCACATGAAAGAACTACTTATGAATCTATGCTAGCCATTTTGGGCATAGTTACTTTGAATAATTATAAAAGCCAAGAGAATAAATAATCTCATGAATTAAGCAAGCTTAACCCATGACTCATGAGATAAGAGGAATCAATTCAAATCGTCCATAAAGTATAGGATCACTTTTAGGTACGCTAAAAATCAAATTGGAACTCAAATATGAGTATAGATAGACATGCTTTTAGTCGTGGCCTAGGAGAGCCATTCTAAGAGACATTGAGCTACATCAATGAGCATACATTGAGCTCACCACATGTATGAGTAGTCCACTACACTTGGCTTGTATCAGGTTCTCATTATCGTATACATTTTGATATGTTTCTTCAAGTACATCTCTCTCTACTATTTTCTACTACATCTTCATCATTATGGTGATCTTGTGGAATCGATTTCCCTATGCCTACTCAAGCATTTGCTATGCACAAACTTGGGCTAGTTAGATTGAAGTTTCTACTAATTTCTTATAAAATTTCATCACATTTGGTTTAGTTCAACTTGAGATATGAATCATAAAAGGTGACTTTGTCTGCACTTCTTCTAGATCCTAAAATATCGGGATTACCCAGCTTGATATATTAGAATCATTTCTTGATGTATGGTATGGCTAAATTGATCACAATAACTTTCCTTAGTTAGATATACACTCCAAATAGATTTTTGCAAAAGTTCACTAGTCAATTCATACCAGGTTGTGAGCTTTAAGCAAATTATTGAGCACTTTTGATTCCCAAAATAGAAGGTTTCTTCATAGTTTTAGTCCATGCAACTAATTTGTCTTGATGCAAACTTTTGTTGGAAACTTCACATCCCTTATTTTGGGCACTCTTGGAGCTTTTATTTCATCTAGGTCTTCCTCATCCTCTTGTAAGTCTACCACTATGTGAACTTCTTTATCTATTTTTTTCTTCTTGTGAGTTCTTTTGAGATTGGCTGACTCCTTCATATTCTTTCATTGAATGCTTATGTCTTGCACTACTAGAAAGTTCAGAACCATTGTTGACCTCTTGCAAACATTCACCGATGAATATATGCCCACTAACATTAAGCATGATACTCTCAAAGATATTCTACATTTGATGCAAAGTGTTGGTAAGTCAATGAGCGAAATAGAGGAAGGATTTAGCCATTGCATGGAACATAGTCGTCAAATCCCTTCTAATGACAAGCAAATAACATTGTTTCTCAATAGACTAGACAATCCCAACCTATGAGCAAGCATCTTTTGCATGAAGCTTCATTCAATGGCAGAATCCATAAGGAAATGCATTTGAATAGATGAGAGGACTCGAGTGAAACCCAAAGATAAGTAGAAGCCACAACCGTGATCCACATTAGGACACCCACTTCAAGACAAACATGGAGACATGATTGTTAACACCTATAACTCATAAAAAAAACGCTTCAAATGTTTGAAGAGGTGATTGAATATATTGGAACTATCAACAAGCATCACCTCCTTCAACTTCTCTAGAGGAATTTCCTAGTGAATATGTATCTCCAAATCTTTATAGGAGAGGCTTAAGTGTTCCTAGATCTGTTGCACTACCTTCCGTATTGACTCAGCAAGTAGGCTATTTGGTGCAACACGTAGAGCCATCAAAATCAAATCCTTATGTTCCACAATCTCTTTTAGTAGAACAAGCCTACAATCTGCTGAGAGCATCTCATTGAAAACAATCTAGACAACCCATGCATGGTCAAGGAATTGTAGAGATCAAGATGAGGCAAATGCTACAATAGCAATATTATCTATAAATAGAACCACATATACCCTAGAGCCAAATGGATTAGCAAAGCAAAGAAAAAGAACCATAGTAGAGGTTGAAAGGTCAATGCTAAATGAGAAGAATTTTCCGAATTACTTATGGGCAGAGGGGAAGAGGTTGTATCCACGGCCCCTATCCAATCAATAAAAGCCAATCAAAAACATTAGATGGGATTAAACCATATGAAGCATGGATTGGAAGAAGACCTAGCCTTGACCATTTCAGGATCTTTGGGTGAAGAGCAAATGCACATATACCTTAACGAATCATTGGCAAACTAGATCCAAATGCAAATAAATGTATATTTTTTGGCTACGACTTTAATAGAAAATGTTTTAGGTTATAAAACCCAATAAATAAAGGTTTTATTGTAAGTAGAGATGTGTTTGATGAAAACAACTCTTGGTTTGAAGATGATTGTAGGAAAATCAAACTTCCTTATGATCTAGAGGAAGACTTTACAACATTGTGCAAAGAGAATGAGCTTACACTTGAAGCATCAAGTGATTTTGAAGATGAACACAAGACTCCAGGAAGAGAAATTAACTCTTGGACCTCTAAAGGCAAAGCCAAAACATGTGAGTTTAAGCACCTCTACTTCTACTATGGTGAGCATGAAAAAGAACAGTGACACAAACCAATCCTTGAGGCTCAAGTAAAAAGGCAAGTGACTCAAGTAAACATAGAAAACAAGCTTTGAAAAGCTCAACGAGCTGATCTGGAGCCACCTCATAAACCTGAAGCATTTCTATCAGTGGTGATGAAGTCAGGATGCTATGCTGATTGTTGAATCCCTTGTTGACTCGAGGATTGCCCAAAAATCTCTGCACCAATATCGATGGCTATTCAAGCCTACTAAGTGAGACTTGTGAGCTAGTGAGAAAGATAAATGGACATGGCACCTTTTCCATCGTCCTTGTCACCTTCATTTTCACCTACAATCGACCTACTATGGACGTGTAGAGGACAGAGCACAACGATTAAGAATTGTATCTCCATAGAATAAAATAAAATAGTGCAAATCCTCTATTAAAAACGAATCTCCATAAACATGAGAGACAATAAAACAAAAGTGATTCTATAGTAGTTTATTACAAAAATAGAAATAGTATTCAACATGAGGTCCATGAACTTTCTACATATCTCTGCACTTAAATATGCAGCATGAACTTTCCAATCTCTATGGAGAATATATCCAGGATGGTGGTAGATTCACAATAATGTACAATATTTCATCTCATAACCCATTTTCATTTTCTATTCCTCCACCTATGAAAGCAATACACAAAACATATTTGAATGTCTCCATGGTGGAAGAAGTATCATGAAGCTTTATTAATAACTAGAGTTTGCTTCTATGCTTCGAGGAAGAGCTGCATGGTTTCTGTCACATGACAAGGGTACACTAGCTTATGTTGTATGGGAATTTTTCAAAATCATAAATGCCCCCCATTGTTGGACATGTGAATGGAGGTAGGAACTCCAACTCATAAAAGACAACGGCGTCAACAACATGGAGGCCGAGCATGAAAAGGAAGATGTGAGTTTGAATGATGCAGAGACAAATGAACTATACATGTGAGAAGTTAGGACACTTATATTCCAATGAGCATTTCACAGATTGCTAACGTAGTCCAAAATAATCGACTCTGACACTTAAATAGACTCCAAAATCTGAATGTCAGGCATTATAGCTGAGGGCCTAAACTGAACCTTGCAGTAGAACTAAAGAGAAGAAACAAAATGGGCATTTGTCTCATACATAAAAATAGAACACCAGGAAACAATGCCTGCTGCAAAGACAATGTTAGAAAGAGTCACACAGACGACAGACTAATCATCCTGTTGAGTTTAGACCAACAAATATATTTGGGAAATGGAGCATTTTGCAAAATTAATTTCCAACTTGTAACTACATCAATCTTTCATATCAGAGTCTAAAGTACAGCTTGAATTCCATACCCGACTCTCGAGTAGCTAACTTAATGTTACGAAAAGGCGTGTCAACTAAGAAGACGTAATTTTGTGGCGAAGACAAACTACAGCACCAGCAACAGAAGAAACGGCAAGGCGATCAGTTAGAGATGATGGGCGGATGATGTCTCCTGTGATCAACAAAGCCAGGAGATGGATCATCAGATGCGCCGTGAGAGGGTCCCGACGGAGGCACACGGACGTTAGGAGGACGAATCGATGTGCTGAATTCGGCGGTGTCGGTAAAACTGAATTCAGCCCCATTATGAACCTCCTCTATTGCAACGGTGTGCGTTGCGGGTGGATTGGCGCAGGGGGATCGTCAGGGAATTCGTCCGATGAAGGGCCGGATGGTGGAACAGGCGATCGTCTGTGGGGCATATTACGGTGGAAAGAGCTCTTGGCTGGTGGTATGTAGTCCAAGAGATCAGTGAAAGAAGGAGCAGATGGTGGGATGGGAATCCGCGGTGCAAGATTTAACTGACCAGGGAGAACATTCCGTTCTTCATCTCCGTTCTGAATCCTTTTTGATCCACGAGGGTTGTTCACGACGTCTATAGTTTCTTGGACATTATTTCTTTCATCGCCAAGTTGCTGCTGGGCGTCGGGCAAAGAGCGCGCTCCAGAAACAGTTCCTGCATGCACTTTTCTGATTTCCGTAAGCGCGGGTGCCGGACGAGATCATATAATTAATGAAGAGTAATGAAAGCACAGAAAGGAAAAGGAAGGGATGACGCAGGCAGAGGAAGTGGAAGATCGAGCGAGAGAGAGAGAGAGAGAGAGAGAGCGAGAGAGAGAGAGAAGGTTCGAGAACTAACGCATACACTATGAGAGAGAGAGTGTGTGTGTGTTTTCGAGAACTGACGCACACACTATAAGAGAGCGAGAGACACGTCGAAAACTAACGCACACACTGTGTGTGTGAGAGAGAGAGAGAGAGAGAGAGAGAGAGAGAGAGAGAGAAGCGTCGAAAACTAACGCACACACTGTGTGTGTGTGAGAGAGAGAAAGAGAGAGAGAATCGTCGAAAACTGACGGAGAGAGAGAGAGAAAGTGTCAAGGTTGCCAAACGGAGGAACAAAACTCACCAGTGGTTAGAAGAAGCAGCGCCAAAGTGAGGGCAGCACCAGATCTGAGGGAAATCATTTTCCTTCTGCAGACATGAGCTAAAGACGTAGCTGACGCGAAGAACAACCATTCTACATAGAATCTCGAAGCATAAATAAGATCTTATAGGTCCGTCGGCTCAGAAGAACTCGACAAGTCTCGACTCCCCTTGCGTAACAACAATTTTACATTTGAAGTAGAAATATTATATATAGAACCTAAAATAGGCGTTCATTGGACGAAGGATTCAACCATTGATTCAAGTTAATTGATTCAACCATTGATTCAAGTTAATTGATTCAACCATCTTCTCAGTTATAGTTGATAATTCTTGACATGCATATACGGAACACGAAAAGCATCAGCAAGCTAATTGTTTCCCTCACAAATAAATAACTGCCATCCATAAAGATGTGCTAGAGTATACCTAGCCATTTTCCAAGCCCAAACCCAAACATATAGATTCTACTTGGACTTGAACTTATGGCACAAGAGGTGCCTACTATGAAAGTTTGACTTGAACTTTCATTTATATGATATTGATTCGTGTTCTTGAGTTTCATACAAGATTCATTATCATTGGACAATCTTTTAGCTGTTACTAGAGTACAATCCTCATCCTCTCTTCAGTCAACCACTATGCGATCTTCTTCATCCGTATTGTTTTCCATTATCCTTAATCCTTGGTTTGAAGATAATTGTAGGAGAATCAAACTTCCTTATGATCTAGAGGATGTCTTTACAACATTGTCAAAAGAGAATGAGCTTACACTTCAAGCATAAAGTGATTTTGAAGATGACCACAAGACTCTAACAAGAGAAGTTAACTCTTGGAGCTCCAAAGGCAAAGCCAAATTGTAGGAGATGAGAGATGTGGCAAAATCGTCTCAACAAATTATAAGAAGGTCTACTAGAGAAAAAAGGAAGCCACAAAGGTATGGTTATGACACTTCTTTGGCCACTAAGAGTTCTATTTACATAGCACATGAAAAATGAGAACAAACATCTACATATGAAGAAGCCAGAATGGAGAGATGTCATGGAAGAAGAAATAGAATCTCAACAAGAAAATGAGTCTTGGGAATTGGTTTCCAAGGAATCATCTATGAAGGTCATTGGCTCAAGGTGGATCTACAAGGAAAAGAAGAATTTTTATGGCTCAATTAACAGGTACAAAGCAAGGTTTGTAGCAAAGGGATTTTCACAAATCCAATGCATTCACTATGAAGAGACATTGTCAGCTATGGCGAGAATGCCCACATTTAGAGTACTTATGAGTGTAGCATCTTCCAAGATTTGGAATAAATATCAAATGGATATCAAAATTGTTTTTCTAAATGGTTCGAGTTTAGAGGAGGTGTATTTGGCTCAACCCTCTTGCTTTCAAGATCAATCATATCTAGAATATGTATGAAATTCAAGGAAAGCCTTGTATGGCTCAAATTCTCTAGAGGAAGTTCCTAGTGAATATGTATCTCGAAATCTTTGTAGGAGAGGCTTAAGTGTTCCTAGATCTGTTGCACTACCTGCCCTAGGGACCAAGCAAGTAGGGTGTTTGAAGCAAGACTTAGAACCATCAAATTCAAATCCTTATGTTCCACAATCTCTTTTAGTAGACCAAGCCTACAATCCGCTAATAGCATCTTGTCGGATATGATCTAGACAACCCGTGCATGCTCTAGGAATTCTAGAGATTAATATGAGCAAACCCTACAATAGCAATATTATTTCTAAATACCCACAAGCTATGCTAATGAGTAGAGTACACAAAGCACAATGTCCACAATGAATCATTTGGTCACATCTCAATCCTCTATACAATAGCACATAATAAAGAAATAATAGCTTCCTCACCCACTGAATACAACTACACTCAGTGTCTAAATTGCATGATAAATCATCTCCTCAATGAGTATCCCTACCACTCCAAACGAGCTCAATAGAATAACCATGTGATTCTAAGCACCTTTAGTTCTACTCTGGTGAGCATGAAAAAGAAGAGTCACACAAACAAGTCCAAGAGGCTCAACTAAAACCGCAAGTGAACAAAGTAAACATCGAAAAGCTTTGAAAAGCTCAACCAGATCATCTAGAGCTACCTCATAAACCTGAAGCATTCCTATTAGTGGTGTTGAATTCAAGATGCTACGCAGATTGTTGATTCCCTTGTTGACTCAAGTATTGCCCGAAATTCTCCGCACCAATATCGATGGCTATTGAAGTCTACTAAGTCAGACTTGCTAGCTAGTGAGATCGATAAATGAGCATGGTCACCTTTTCCATCGTCGTTGTTACCTTCACTTTCACCCACTATGGACGTGTAGGGGATAGCGCACAACGATTAAGAATTGTATTTCTATATTTTTGTAGGGATAAGGAATATAATAAAATAGCACAAATCCTCTATTAGAAATAAATCTCCATAAACATGATAGAAAAAAAAAAGTGATTCTATAGTATTTTATTACAAAAAAATAGTATTTTATTACTCAATAGGATCAATTTAAGGTGAGGGAAAATTGGAATTGGAACTCAAATATGAGTATAAATAGACATGCTTTTAGTCACGACCTACAAGAGCCATTCTAAGAGACATTGAGCTACATGAATGAACATAGGCAAGAATCCATCATGGTTACACGGATAGGTAGAATTTCCTTTCGAGAGGATCTCACACCTTCCCTTGCTCTTTCTCTTGAGAGGCCTTGTGTGCTTTCCCTCCATGGGCTGGTTGGGTTACCTTTGATGTGACTTAATTCATGCCTCTTCGGTTTTTCTTTTCTCTCATCTTCTCAAGGGATTGTGAATGATCCATCTTTTGTCTCTACACGTTTTTCTTCTTTCCTACTTGAGTCATAACGACTAGAAGCTCCCCAAATTACACCACTAGTCCTAGGGAAGTGCACATGTGTTTTCTTTGCTTCTTGGTTTCTCTAAGCAACATTAATCATGTGCAAGGGATACGAGTTACCTTGAGTGGTGGTGGACATAATTTCCTTCATCCAATCTTTGGTGTAATGTTCCTTTGGAACTACAAAAGGTGCATTCATAAATCTATCAATGTGATGTTCCTGAAAGAAAAGGAGAAAGAAGGAACAGCTTGTATGAGCAATTCTTATACAACCATTGTTGAAGAGGCCAAAAGATGCGCTTAACCACGTGCCAATGCTTGACACCTGGGCAATGCATAAACCTTCTCATCTATGAGATAGAAAACTAAATATTTGGTTGAGTAATGCATAAGTAAATCAAGCATCCAATAGCCAGCTAATAGGGTTTAGTCATTCGGCATGTAGGTGCAAAGTTTTCATCCAAATCAATGCCTCTTTACTCTGCATAACCCTTTGCAACAAGCGTAGCCTTATACCTGTCAACTCTTCAATCAGGTTTACACTTCAGCTTGTATACCCACTTAGTACCAATGGCCATCTTGCTAGGATGCAAGTCACATAAAGACCAGGTACCATTTTTCACAAAAGCATCATATTGAGATTGCATTATAGCCATCCAATGTTCAAAATTTTATTCTTCATCAAACGAAACATGCTCAGTCTCATCAAAGAGAGTAGAGGCAGCCATAGCATAGAAATTTGATGCAAAAGACGCAGTATGAGAGATTGAACAAGTACGATATGATAGAGGTGCATCTAATTTTCTATCATGCAAAGTCTATAAGAGTCATTTCGGCATAATTTATGCCTACTCAATATCAGCTCTCTCATCAATAAGTGCATCATGTAAATCTACATCAGAAACAAAATGGTCTGCATCATCACATGAAACCTTTAAAGGTTGAGAAGTTACCTCATTAGGACTAGCACTAGACTGTCCACTTGTAAAAAGAGACAACAAAGTATCATACAAGTCTTTGGAGCTAACAGATCTCTCCATCGTACATGAAAGTAACCGATGGATAGCATCTTCCAGAAAAAAACATCACAAATAACCAAAATGTGTTTAGTTTGTGCATGACATAGAGGATAGCCTTTGACTTCAGAACTTTACCCAACAAAAATACATTTACTGCTTTATCGTCCAATTTCTTTATCAATTTCTTTTTTCTTATGATTTCTTTTTAGATTGGTTGATTCCTTCATATTCTTTCATTGAATGGTTATGTCTTGCACTACTAGAAAGTTCAGAAGCATTGTTGACCTTTTGCGAGCATTCACCAATGAATATATGCCCACTAACATTGAGCATGATACTCTCAAAGAGATTGTACATTTCATGCAGAGCCTTGCTAACTCAATGAGGGAAATAGGAGAAGAATTTAGACATTGCATGGAACATAGTCGTCAAATCTCTTCTAATGAGAAGCAAACAACTCTCAATAGACTAGGCAATGCCAACCTATGAGCAAACATCTTTTGCATGAAGCTTGATTCATTGGTAGATTCCATAAGGAAATACATTTAAATAGATGAGAGGACTTGAGTGAAACCCAAAGATAAGGAGAATGCACAACACAATCCACTAAGATCATCTCATCGGATACGATCTAGACAACCTATGCATGCTCAAGGAATTGTAGAGATCCATATGAGGCAAACCCTACAATAGCAATATTATTTCTAAATACAACGAGGTATACCCTAGAGCAACATGGAGTAGCAAAGAGAAGAAATAGAACCATAGTAGAAGGTCATTGACACAAGGTGGATCTACAAGGAAAAGAAGAATTTTGATGGCTCAATTAAGAGGCACAAAGCAAGGCTTGTAGCCAAGGGATCCTCACAAACCAAAGGCATTCAGTATGAAGAGACATTCTCACCTATGGCGGAAATGCCCACAGTTAGAGTACTTATGGGTGTAGCATCTTGCAAGAATTGAAATATCTATCAAATGGATGTTAAAAATGCATTTCTAAATGTTTGGATTTCAGAGGAGATGTATTATGCTCCACCTTCTCATTTATAAGATCAATCATATCAAGAATATGTATGCAAGTCAAGGAAAGCCTTGTATGGCTTTAAGCAAGCTCCTAGAACTTGGAATCATACACTTGGCAGTTACTTGCAGGAGAAAGGCTTTATGGTAAGCAAGGAATATCCTTCCATCTTCATCAAGAGCAATCAATCAAAGGTCATATACCTCTATGTATATGTGGATCATAAAATCATTACAAGAAGTGATGTAGATGGAACGAGGAAGATCAAAGCTCAAATGAATGAAAAGTGGGAGATCAATGATCGTGGCATACTCACATACTTCCTAGGTTTGGAATGGGTATATATAGAAAAAAGTATGTTCTTAACCCAGAGACAGTACATTGGAGATATGCTTACCAAGTTCAAAATGGAAAATAAATATATTGCAGATACGCCCTTAAGGTAAATTAAAAATTAAGTGCTCATGAAGGTGAACTCATTGAGGATGTAACTAGCTATCAAAGCTTACTTAGAATACAATGCTTATATATATCTATACAACAACAATGTGGAGATCTGATGGCAAAGACATTGGATGGAAGCAAATTAAATATTTTCAAATCAATGATTGGACTACATTGAATCATGAAGGTATGAAGAGTCAAGCATCTTAGGCTTGAGTAAGAGCTGTTGATACACTCAGCAAGCCTAAGTGCTTGGCTTTTTATTCAGGGCTACACATCATTTCATTTCCTCACAAGAAAGAACTACTTATGAAATTATGCTAGCCATTTTGGGTATAGTTACTTTGAATAATTATAAAAGCCAAGAGAATAAATAATCTCATGAATTAAGCGAGCTTAACCCATGACTCATGAGATAAGAGGAATCAATTCAAATCATCCATAAAGTATAGGATCACTTTTAGGTACGCTAAAAATCAAATTGGAACTCAAATATGAGTATAGATAGACATGATTTTAGTCGTGGCCTAGGAGAGCCATTCTAAGAGACATTGAGCTACATCAATGAGCATACATTGAGCTCACCACATGTACGAGTAGTCCACTACACTTGGCTTGTATCATGTTCTCATTATCGTATACATTTCGATATGTTTCTTCAAGTACATCTCTCTCTACTATTTTTTACTACATCTTCATCATTATGGTGATCTTGTGGAATCGATTTCTCTATGCCTACTCAAGCATTTGCTATGCACAAACTTGGGCTAGTTAGATTGAAGTTTCTACTAATTTCATATAAAATTTCATCACATTTGGTTTAGTTGAACTTGAGATATGAATCATAAAAGGTGACTTTGTCTGCACTTCTTCTAGATCCTAAAATATTGGGATTACCTAGCTTGATATATTAGAATCATTTCTTGATGTATGGTATGGCTAAATTGATCACAATAACTTTCCTTAGTTAGATATACACTCCAAGTAGATTTCTCCAAAAGTTCTCTAGTCAATTCATACCAGGTTGTGAGCTCTAAGCAAATTATTGAGCACTTTTGATTCCCAAAATAGAAGGTTTCTTCATATTTTAAGTCCATGCAACTAATTTGTCTTGATGCAAACTTTTGTTGGAAACTTCACATCCCTTATTTTGGGCACTCTTGGAACTTTTATTTCATCTAGGTCTTTCTCATCCTCTTGTAAGTCTACTACTATGTGAACTTCTTTATCTATTTTTTTCTTCTTGTGAGTTCTTTTGAGATTGGCTGACTCCTTCATATTCTTTGATTGAATGCTTATGTCTTGCACTACTAGAAATTTCAGAACCATTGTTGACCTCTTGCAAACATTCACCGATGAATATATGCCCACTAACATTAAGCATGATACTCTCAAAGATATTCTACATTTGATCCAAAGTGTTGGTAAGTCAATGAGCGAAATAGAGGAAGGATTTAGCCATTGCATGGAACATAGTCGTCAAATCCCTTCTAATGACAAGCAAACAACATTGTTTCTCAATAGACTAGACAATCCCAACCTATGAGCAAGCATCTTTTGCATGAAGCTTCATTCAATGGCAGAATCCATAAGGAAATGCATTTGAATAGATGAGAGGACTCGAGTGAAACCCAAAGATAAGTAGAAGCCACAACCATGATCCACATAGGACACCCACTTCAAGACAAACATGGAGACATGATTGTTAACACCTATAACTCATTAAAAAAAATGCTTCAAATGTTTGAAGAGGTGATTGAATATATTGGAACTATCAACAAGCATCACCTCCTTCAGCTGCTCTAGAGGAATTTCCTAGTGAATATGTATCTCCAAATCTTTATTGGAGAGGCTTAAGTGTTCCTAGATCTGTTGCACTACCTTCCGTATTGACTTAGCAAGTAGAGTATTTGGAGCTACATGTAGAGCCATCAAAATCAAATCCTTATGTTCCACAATCTCTTTTAGTAGAACAAGCCTACAATCCACTGAGAGCATCTCACTGAATACAATCTAGAAAACCTATGCATGGTCAAGGAATTGTAGAGATCAATATGAGGCAAATGCTACAATAGCAATATTATCTAGAAATAGAACCACATATACCCTAGAGCCAAATGGAGTAGCAAAGCAAAGAAATAGAACCATAGTAGAGGCTGAAAGGTCAATGCTAAATGAGAAGAAGTTTCCGAATTACTTATGGGCAGAGGGGCAGAGGTTGTATCCACGGCCCCTATCCAATCAATAAAATCCCATCAACAACATTAGATGGGATTAAACCATATGAAGCATGGATTGGAAGAAGACCTAGCCTTGACCATTTCAGGATCTTTGGGTGAAGAGCAAATGCACATATACCTTAACGAATCATTGGCAAACTAGATCCAAATGCAAATAAATGTATATTTTTTCGCTATGACTTTAATAGAAAATGTTTTAGGTTATAAAAACCAATAAATAAAGGTTTTATTGTAAGTAGAGATGTGTTTGATGAAAACAACTCTTGGTTTGAAGATGATTGTAGGAAAATCAAACTTCCTTATGATCTAGAGGAAAACTTTACAACATTGTCAAAAGAGAATGAGCTTACACTTGAAGCATCAACTGATTTTGAAGATGACCACAAGACTCCAAGAAGAGAAATTAACTCTTGGACCTCTAAAGGCAAAGCCAAAACATGTGAGTCTAAGCACCTCTACTTCTACTGTGGTGAGCATGAAAAAGAACAGTGACACAAACCAATCCTTGAGCCTCAAGTAAAAAGGCAAGTAACTCAAGTAAACATATAAGACAAGCTTTGTAAAGCTCAACAAGCTCATCTGGAGCCACCTCATAAACTTGAAGCATGTCTATCAGTGGTGTTGAAGTCAGGACGCTATGCTGATTGTTAAATCCCTTGTTGACTCGAGGATTGCCCAAAATCTCTACACCTTTTCCATCGTCCTTGTCACCTTCACTTTCACCTACAATCGACCTACTATGGACGTGTAGAGGACAGAGCACAACGATTAAGAATTGTATCTCTATAATTCTTTAAAATAAAATAGCACAAATCCTCTATTAAAAACGAATCTCCATAAACATGAGATACAATAAAACAAAAGTTATTCTATAGTAGTTTATTACAAAAATAGAAATAGTATTCAACATGAGGTCCATGAACTTTCTACATATCTCTGCACTTAAATATGCAGCATGAACTTTCCAATCTCTATGGAGAATATATCCAGGATGGTGGTACATTCACAATAATGTAAAATATTTCATCTCATAACCCATTTTCATTTTCCATTCCTCCACCTATGAAAGCAATACACAAAACATATTTGTATGTCTCCATGGTGGAAGAAGTATCATGAAGCTTTGTTAATAACTAGAGTTTGCTTTTATGCTTCGAGGAAGAGCTGCATGGTTTCTGTCACATGACAAGGGTACACTAGCTTATGTTGTATGGGAATTTTTCAAAATCATAGATGCCCCCCACTGTTGGACATGTGAATGGAGGTAGGAACTCCAACTCATAAAAGACAACGGCGTCAACAACATGGAGGCCGAGCATGAAAAGGAAGATGTGAATTTGAATGATACAGAGACAAATGAACTATACATGTGAGAAGTTAGGACACTTATATTCCAATGAGCATTTCACAGATTGCTAACGTACTCCAAAATAATTGACGCTGACACTTAAATAGACTCCAAAATCTGAGTGTCAGGCATAGCAAGTAGGGTGTTTGAAGCAAGACTTAGAACCATCGAATTCAAATCCTTATGTTCCACAATCTCTTTTAGTAGACCAAGCCTACAATCCGCTAATAGCATCTTGTCAGATATGATCTAGACAACCCATGCATGCTCTAGGAATTCTAGAGATTAATATGAGCAAACCCTACAATAGCAATATTATTTCTAAATACCCACAAGATATGCTAATGAGTAGAGTACACAAAGCACAATGTCCACAATGAATCATTTGGTCACATCTCAATCCTCTATACAATAGCACATAATAAAGAAAGAATAGCTTCCTTACCCACTGAATACAACTATACTCACTGTCTCAATTGCATGATAAATCATCTCCTCAATGAGTATCCCTACCACTCAAAAGGAGCTCGATAGAATAACCATGTGATTCTAAGCACCTTTAGTTCTACTCTAGTGAGCATGAAAAAGAAGAGTCACACAAAACAGTCCAAGAGGCTCAAGTAAAACCGCAAGTGAACAAAGTAAACATCGGAAAGCTTTAAAAATCTCAACCAGATCATCTAGAGCTACCTCATAAACCCGAAGCATTCCTATTAGTGGTGTTGAATTCAAGATGCTACGCGGATTGTTGATTCCCTTGTTGACTCAAGTATTGCCCGAAAATCTCTACACCAATATCGATGGCTATTCAAGTCTACTAAGTCAGACTTGCCTGCTAGTGAGATCGATAAATGAGCACGGTCACCTTTTCCATCGTCGTTGTTACCTTCACTTTCACCCACTATGGACGTGTAGGGGATAGCGCACAATGATTAAGAATTGTATTTCTATATTTTTGTAGGGATTAGGAATATAATAAAATAGCACGAATCCTCTATTAGAAATAAATCTCCATAAACATGATAGACAATAAAAAAAAAGTGATTCTATAGTATTTTATTACAAAAACATAGTATTTTATTACTCAATAGGATCAATTTTAGGTGAGGGAAAATTCGAATGGGAACTCAAATATGAGTATAAATAGACATGCTTTTAGTCACGACCTACAAGAGCCATTCTAAGAGACATTGAGCTACATGAATGAACATACATTGAGCTCCGTGCATGTATGAGTAGTCTTCTATACTTCGTTTGTGTCATATTCTTATTTGCATATACATTTTGATAAGTTTCTTGTACATCTCTACCTACAATTTTTTGCTACATCTTCATCATTATAGTGATCTTGTGGAGTTGATTATTTTGCGTGTGCTTAATCATTTGCATGCATGAAATTGGGTTAGTTATATTGAAGTGTCTACTACTTGCTTATACATTTTTATCACGTTTGGTTTAGTTAAACTTGAGATATGAATCATAGAAGATGACTATACCTACACATCTTCTAGATCCTTAAATATCTGGATGATCCCCCTCATATATTACAATCATTTCTTGATGTATGGTATGGCTAAATTGATCAAAATAACTTTCTTTACTTAGCTATATACTCCAATTAGAACTTTGGAAAAGCTCTCTGGTCAGTTCATACTAGGTGGCAAGCTCTTAGCAAATTATTGAGCACTTTTGATTCCCAGAATAGAATGTTTTTTAAACTATTTAGAACATGCAAGTTATGTGTTTTAATGCAAACTTTTTTTGGAAACTTCACATCCCATATTTTGGGCACTGTTGGAGCTTCTATTTCATCAAGATCTTGCTCATCCTCTTGTAGGTCTACCACTATGTGAACTTCTTTATCCATTTTTTTCTTCTTGTGATGTCTTTTCAAATTGGTTGACTTATTTTTATTCTTTCATTGAATGCTTATCTCTTGCACTATTAGAAGGTTCAGAAGCATTGTTGACTGCTTGCAAGCATTCATCCACAAATATATGCCCATTAACATTAAGCATGATACTCTCAAAGAGATTCTATATTTCATGCAAAGCCTTGCTGAGTCAATGAAGGATTTAGACATTGCATGGAACATAGTCATCAAATCCCTTCTAATGACAAGCAAACAACATTGTTTCTCAATAGACTAGGCAATGCTAAGCTATGAGCAAGCATCTTTTGGGTGAAGCTTGATTCAATGGAAGATTCCATAAGGAAATGCATTTAAATAGATGAGAGGACTCGAGTGAAAACCAAAGATAAGGAGAAGCCACAACCACGATCCACATTGGGACACCCACCTAAAGAAGAACATGAAGACATGATTGTTAACGTATGAAGAATTGATTGAATATATTGGGACTATCAACAAGCACCACCTCATTCACCTCTAAAGAGGAATTTCCTAGTGAATATGTATCTCCAAATCTTTATAGGAGAGGCTTAAGTGTTCCTAGATTTGTTGCACTATCTAACCTAGGGACTAAGCAAGTAGGGTATTTGGAGCAAGACTTACAGCCATCAAATTCAAATCTGTATGTTCCACAATCTCTTTTAATAGACCAAGCCTACAATCTGCTAAGAGCATCTGATCGGATATGATCTAGACAACCCATGCATGCTCAAGGAATTGTAGAGTACACAAAGCATAGTGTTCCCAATGAATAATCTGGCGACATCTCAATCCTCATTTGCAACAACACATAATAAAGAAAGAATAGCTTCATCACCCAATGCATACAACTATCCTCACTATCTCAAGTACATGATAAATCATTGTCTCAATGACTATCGGTACCACTCAGAAGGATTTCGATAGAAGAACCATGTGAGTCTAAGCACCTTTAGTTCTAGTTTGGTGAGCATGAAAAAGAAGAGTCACACAAACTAGAATGGAAAGTGACTAAACTAAATATAGAAAAGCTTTGAAAAGCTCAACCAGCTCATCTAGAGCCACCTCAAACACCCGAAGCATTCCTATCACTGGTGTTGAAGTCAGGATGCTATGCTGATTGTTGAATCCCTTGTTGACTCGAGGATTGCCCAAAAATCTCCACACCAATATCGATGGCTATTTAAGCCTACTAAGTGAGACTTGTCAGCTAGTGACAAAGATAAATAAGCATGGTCACCTTTTCCATCGTCCTTGTCACCTTAACTTTCACCTACAATGGACATGTAGAGGACAGAGCACAAGGATTAAGAGATTTATTTCAATAATTTTTTAGTGATAAGGAATATAATAAAATAGTACAAATCCTCTATTAAAAATGAATCTCCATAAACATGAGAGGCAATAAAACAAAAGTGATTCTATAGTATTTTCATTACAAAGAAAATAGTATTTTATTACTCGATAGGATCACTTTTAGGTGAGGAAAAAATCAAATTGGAACTCAAATATGAGTATAAATAGACATGCTTTTAGTCACGGCCTACAAGAGCCATTCTAAGAGACATTGAGGTACATCAATCACCATATATTGAGCTCCTTGCATGTATGAGTAGTCTGCTATACTTCCTTTGTATCATCTCCTAATTAGCATATACATTTCAATATGTTTCCTCAAGTACATCTCTGTCTACAATTTTTTGCTACATCTTCATCATTATGGTGATCTAGTGGAATTGATTTCTCTGTGTGTACTCAATCTTTTGCATGCATGAAATTGCGTTAGTTAGATTGAAATGTCTACTACTTGCTTATAAATTTTTATCACATTCCGTTTAGTTAAACTTGAGATATGAATCATAGAGGATGACTATATCTACACATCTTCTAGATCCTAAAATATCGGGATGATCCACCTGCTATATTACAATCATTTCTTGATGTATGGTATGGTCAAATTGATCAAAATAACTTTCTTCACTTAGCTATATAATCCAATTAAAATTTTGCAAAAGCTCTTTATCCATTTTGTTTTTCTTGTGATGTCTTTTGAGATTGGTTGTCTCCTTCATATTCTTTCATTGAATGCTTATCTCTTGCACTCCTAGAAGTTCAAAAGCATTGTTGACCTCTTATAGTGCACAAAAATAGTATTAAACATTTAAAAAAAATAGTATTAAACATGTAAATTGTCTTAAGTGCATGATAAGTCATCTCCTCAATGACTATCCGTACCACTCAAAAGGAGATACCCAAGTGGCAAGCTCTTAGCAAATTATTGAGCACTTTTGATTCCCAGAATAGAATGTTTTTTCAAATATTTAGAACATGCAAGTTATGTGTTTTAATGCAAACTTTTTTTGGAAACTTCACATCCCATATTTTGGGCACTGTTGGAGCTGATATTTCATCAAGATCTTGCTCATCCTCTTGTAGGTCTACCACTATGTGAACTTCTTTATCCATTTTTTTCTTCTTGTGATGTCTTTTGAAATTGGTTGAATTATTCATATTCTTTCATTGAATGCTTATCTCTTGCACTATTAGAAAGTTCAGAAGCATTGTTGACTGCTTGCAAGCATTCATCCACAAATATATGCCCATTAACATTAAGCATGATACTCTCAAAGAGATTCTATATTTCATGCAAAGCCTTGCTAAGTCAATGAGGAAAATGGCAGAAGGATTTAGAGATTGCATGGAACATAGTCATCAAATCCCTTCTAATGACAAGCAAACAACATTGTTTCTCAATAGACTAGGCAATGCTAAGTTATGAGCAAGCATCTTTTGGGTGAAGCTTGATTCAATGGAAGATTCCATAAGGATATGCATTTAAATAGATGAGAGGACTCGAGTGAAACCCAAAGATAAGGAGAAGCCACAACCACGATCCACATTGGGACACCCACCTAAAGAAGAACATGAAGACATGATTGTTAACACCTATAACTCATAAAAAAATTCTTCAAACGTATGAAGAGTTGATTGAATATATTGGGAATATCAACAAGCACCACCTCATTCACCTCTAAAGAGGAATTTGCTAGTGAATATGTATCTCCAAATCTTTATAGGAGAGGCTTAAGTGTTCCTAGATTTGTTGCACTACCTAACCTAGGGACTAGGCAAGTAGGGTATTTGGAGCAAGACTTAGAGCCATCAAATTCAAATCCGTATGTTCCACAATCTCTTTTAATAGACCAAGCCTACAATCCACTAAGAGCATCTCATCCGATATGATCTAGACAACCCATGCATGCTCAAGGAATTGTAGAGAACAATATGAGGAAAATCTAAAAATAGGAATATTATTTCTAAATACCCACAAGATGTGTTAATGAGCAAAGTACACAAAGCCTAGTGTTCACAATGAATAATCTGGTGACATGTCAATCCTCATTTGCAACAACACATAATAAAGAAAGAATAGCTTCATCACCCAATGCATACAACTATCCTCACTGTCTCGAGTGCATGATAAATCACTCTCTCAATGACTATCGGTACCACTCAAAAGAATTTCGATAGAAGAACCATGTGAGTCTAAGCACCTTTAGTTCTAGTCTGGTGAGCATGAAAAAGAAGAGTCACACAAACCAATCCGAGATCTTCACATAGAATGGAAAGTGACTAAACTAAATATAGAAAAGCTTTGAAAAGCTCAACCAACTCATCTAGAGCCACCTCAAACACCCGAAGCATTCCTATCACTGGTATTGAAGTCACGATGCTACGCTGATTGTTGAATCCCTTGTTGACTCGAGGATTGCCCACACCAATATCGATGGCTATTCAAGCCTACTAAGTGAGACTTGTCAGCTAGAGAGAAAGATAAATAAGCATGGTCACATTTTCCATCGTGCTTGTCACCTTAACTTTCACCTACCATGGACATGTAGAGGACAGAGCACAAGGATTAAGAGATTTATTTCTATAATTTTTTAGTGATAAGGAATATAATAAAATATTACAAATCCTCTATTAAAAATGAATCTCCATAAACATGAGAGGCAATAAAAAAAATGTGATTCTATAGTATTTTCATTACAAAGAAAATAGTATTTTATTACTCGATAGGATCACTTTTAGGTGAGGAAAAATTCAAATTGGAACTCAAATATGAGTATAAATAGACATGCTTTTAGTCACGGCCTACAAGAGCCATTCTAAGAGACTTTGTATCATCTCCTAATTAGCATATACATTTCAATATGTTTCTTCAAGTACATCTCTGTCTATAATTTTTTGCTACATCTTCATTATGGTGATCTAGTGGAATTGATTTCTCTGCGTGTACTCAATCTTTTGCATGCATGAAATTGCGTTAGTTAGATTGAAGTTTCTACTACTTGCTTATAAATTTTTATCACATTCCGTTTAGTTAAACTTGAGATATGAATCATAGAAGATGACTATATCTGCACATCTTCTAGATCCTAAAATATCGGGATGATCCACCTGCTATATTACAATCATTTCTTGATGTATGGCATGGTCAAATTGATCAAAATAACTTTCTTCACTTAGCTATATAATCCAATTAAAATTTTGCAAAAGCTCTTTATCCATTTTGTTTTTCTTGTGATGTCTTTTGAGATTGGTTGTCTCCTTCATATTCTTTCATTGAATGCTTATGTCTTGCACTCCTAGAAGTTCAAAAGCATTGTTGACCTCTTGTAGTGCAAAAAAATAGTATTAAGCATGTAAAAAAAATAGTATTAAACATGTAAATTGTCTTAAGTGCATGATAAGTCATCTCCTCAATGACTATCCGTACCACTCAAAAGGAGATCGATAGAATAACCATGTGAGTCTAAGCACCCTTAGTTGTACTCTAGTGTGCATGAAAAAAAACAGTTACACAAACCAATCCTAGAGGCTCAAGTAAAACGGCAAGTGACTCAAGTAAACATAGAAAAGCTTTGAAAAGCTCAACCAGCACATCTAGAACACCTCATAAACACCCATCTAAAGAGAAACATGGAGACATGGTTGTTAACACCTATAAATCATAACAAAATGCTTTAAACGTTTGAAGAGTTGATTAAATATATTGGAACTATCAACGAGCACCATCTCCTTCAACTTCTCTAGAGGAATTTACTAGTAATATGTATCTCCAAATCTTTATAGGAGAGGGTTAAGTGTTCCTAGATCTGTTGCACTACCTGTCCTAGGGACTCAGCAAGTGGGGTATTTGGAGCAAGACTTAGAGCCATAAAATTCAAATCCTTATGTTCCACAAGATCTGTTAGTTGACCAAGCCTAGAATCTGCTAAGAGCATCTCATCAGATACAATCTAGACAACCCATGCATGCTCAAGGAATTGAAGAGATCAACATGAGGCAAACCCTACAATAGGAATATTATTTCTAAATACTCAGGAGGTATGCTAATGAGCGAAGTACACAAAGCATGGTGTCCACAAGGAATCATCTGGTGACATCCAAATCTTCATTTAAAACGGCACATAACATAGAAAGAATAGCTTCATCACCCACAGCATAGAACTACCCTCACTGTCTCAAAAGAATGAAAAATCACCTCCTCAATGAATATGTGTACCACTCAAAAGGAGCTCGATAGAACAATCATGTGAGTCTAAGCACCTCTACTTCTACTGTGGTGAGCATGAAAAAGAATAGTGACACAAACCAATCCTAGAGGCTCAAGTAAAAAGGCAAGTGACTCAAGTAAACATATAAGCCAAGCTTTGAAAAGCTCAACCAGCTCATCTAGAGCCACCTGATAAACCTAAAGCATTTCTATCAGTGGTGCTGAAGTCAGGATGCTATGCTAATTGTTGAATCCCTTGTTGACTCGAGGATTGCCCAAAAATCTCCGCACCAATATTGATGGCTATTCAAGCCTACTAAGTGAGACTTGTGAGCTAGTGAGAAAGATAAATGGGCATGGCACCTTTTCCATCGTCCTTGTCACCTTCACTTTCACCTACAATCGACCTACTATTGATGTGTAGAGGACAGAGCACAACGATTAAGAATTGTATCTCTATAATTCTTTAAAATAAAATAGCACAAATCCTCTATTAAAAACGAATCTCCATAGAGATGAGAGACAATAAAACAAAAGTGATTCTATAGTAGTTTATTACAAAAATAGAAATAGTATTCAACATGAGGTCCAGGAACTTTCTGCATATCTCTGCACTTAAATATGCAGCATGAACTTTCCAATCTCTATGGAGAATATATCCAGGATGGTGGTAGATTCACAATAATGTACAATATTTCATCTCATAACCCATTTTCATTTTCCATTCCTCCACCTATGAAAGCAATACACAAAACATATTTGTATGTCTCCATGGTGGAAGAAGTATCATGAAGCTTTGTTAATAACTAGAGTTTGCTTTTATGCTTCAAGGAAAAGTTGCATGGTTTCTGTCACATGACAAGGGTACACTAGCTTATGTTGTATGGGAAGTTTTCAAAATCATAGATGCCCCCCATTGTTGGACATGTGAATGGAGGTAGGAACTCCAACTCATAAAAGACAACGGCGTCAACAACATGGAGGCTGAGCATGAAAAGGAAGATGTGAATTTGAATGATACAGAGACAAATGAACTATACATGTGAAAAGTTAGGACACTTAAATTCTAATGAGCATTTCACAGATTGCTAACGTAGTCCAAAATAATCGACGCTGACACTTAAATAGACTCCAAAATCTGAGTGTCAGGCATTATAGTTGAGGGCCTAAACTGAACCTTGCAGTACAACTAAAGAGAAGAAACAAAATGGGCATTTGTCTCATACATAAAAATAGAACACCAGGAATGTAACTACATCAATCCTTCATATCAGAGTAACTACATCAATGTTTCAAAATGTAACTACATCAATGTTTCATATCAGAGTCTCAAGTCCAGCTTGAATTCCATACCCGACTCTCAAGTAGGTAAACTAAATGTTACGAAAAGGCGTGTCAACTAAGAAGACGTAATTATGTGGCGAAGACAAACTACAACAGCAGCAACAGAAGAAACGGCTCAGTTAGAGATGATGGGCGGATGATGTCTCCTGTGATCAACAAAGCCAGGAGATGGATCATCAGACGCGCCGTGAGAGGGACCCGACGGAGGCACACGGACGTTACGAGGACGAATCGATGTGCTGAATTCAGCGGTGTCGGTAAAACTGAATTCAGCCCCGTTATGAACCTCCTCCATTGACAACGGTGTGCGTTGCGGGTGGATTGGCGCAGGGGGATAGTCAGGGAATTCGTCCGATGAAGGGCCGGATGGTGGAACAGGCGATCGTCTGTGGGGCATATTACTGTGGAAAGAGGTCTTGGCTGCTGGTATGTAGTCCGAGAGATCAGTGAAAGAAGGAACAGATGGTGGGATGGGAATCCGCGGTGCAAGATTTAACTGACCAGGGAGAACATTCCGTTCTTCATCTCCGTTCTGAATCCCTGTCGATCCGCGAGGGTTGTTCACGACGTCTACAGTTTCTTGGACATTATTTCTTTCATCGCCAAGTTCTTGCTGGGTGTCGGGCAAAGAGCGCGTTCCAAAAACAGATCCTGCATGCACTTTTCTGATTTCCGTAAGCGCGGACGCCAGACGAGATCATATAATTAATGCAGAATAATGAAAGCACAGAAAGGAAAAAGAAGGGATGACGCAGGCAGAGGAAGTGGAAGATCGAGAGAGAGAGAGAAAGAGAGAGAGCGAGAGAGAGAGACAGAGAGAGAGAGAAGGTTCGAGAACTAACGCATATAGTATGAGAGAGAGAGAGTGTGTGTGTGTTTTCGAGAACTAACGCACACACTATGATAGAGAGAGAATCATCGAAAACTAACGCACACACTGTGTATGTGAGAGAGAGAGACAGAGAGAGAGAGAATCGTCGAAAACTAACGCAGAGAGAGAAATAGAGAGAGACAGAGAGAGAGAGAGTGAAGGTTGCCAAACCAAGGAACGAAACTCACCAGTGGTTAGAAGAAGCAGCGCGAAAGTGAGGGCAGCACCCGATGTGAGGGAAATCATTTTCCTTTCTGCAGACATGAGCTAAAGACGTAGCTGACGCGAAGGACAACCATTCTACATAGAATCTCGAAGCATAAATAAGATCTTATAGGTCCGTCGGCTTAGAAAAACTCGACAAGTCTCGACTCCCCTTGCGTAACAACAATTTTACATTTGAAGTAGAAATATTATATATAGAACCTAAAATAGGCGTTCCTTGGACGAAGGATTCAAGCATTGATTCAAGTTAATTGATTCAACCATCTTCTGAGTTATAGTTGATAGCTCTTGACATGCATATACGGTACACGAAAAGCATCAGCAAGCTAATTGTTTTCCTCACAAACAAATAATTGCCATCCATAAAGATGTGCTAGAGTATACCTAGCCATTTTCCAAGCCCAAACCCAAACATATAGATTCTACTTGGACTTGAACTTATGGCACAAGAGGTGTCGCTCTAAGTTCAAATGGATGGATGATTCAATGTTATTCTTCAAGGACTTAAGATTCATTCTAAAGAATCAAACAACCTAAGCAAATGATTCATCTTCTGCAATGCTAAAAGGATATTTGAAACGAATTTTTAGAGTTTCAAACAATATCCAAAAGCTTTACTCATTCATTTCCCATTCCACTATGAAAGTTTGACTTGAGCTTTCATTTATGTGATATTGATTCCTGTTCTTGAGTTTCATACAAGATTCATTATTATTGGACAATCTTTTAAATGTTACAAGAGTACAATCCTCATGCTCTCTTCAGTCAACCACTATGCGATCTTCTTCATCCGTATTGTTTTCCATTATCCTTATTCCTTCCAATGCCCTAGCTTGGTCCAAAATTCTCACTTTGCATGTTAATGGAAAACTTACAATATGGATTCCTGATAGTACATTGATTACTTTACTTCCTTTGATCAAAGGCTCTCTAAGAATATAATACCCTTTAAATTCCAAAAGTAAGGGAAGAAGAAAATCAATACCATTGGAGCAATAACATATGGATTCATTTCTTGTGTGATTCCATTATGTGTGGTGAAAACTTATGGGACGAAGATATCCCACACAAGTATCTATAACTAGAGGTCTTAATATAATAGATGAGACAATATAAGGGGGCCTTTCCATGCAGTTTGAATCATGCTAAGAGTCATTCTATTCAGATAAAACGCAATAGAAATAATTGAGTTATGCATTCACTTTAAATATTGTTGATACTCTTGTTATTGATAAGACTTTTATTTTCCAACCAATAACATGTTATTATCCTTTTGACCTTGATTTGAAGAAAATGGCAAAGTTTATTCTAGCATATCTTTATGGATGTATATTTTTGTTTTCGGAGATCAGAATCATGACCATTACCTCACGAAACTTTAAAGTTGCTTGAATAAATCATTGGAATGGGACTCATTGGACCCTATTAAGTGGGATTTTATTTTAAACATCATGCAAGAAGTTTTGTATTCTAGCAAAGCCCAATGGTCTTTTTCAAATATGAATAAGTATGAGTTGTGAGACTCCAAAAATAGAGTGGCAAAAACCATGAAGAAAAAGGAAAATTCTATTTATCGTTAAAAATTTATTATAAATTTCATGATGGACACATACAAGAGTATATCTCTTTTTAATGGTCTTTATGGATTGTTTTCACAGGTGCAAGAACAGAAATGAAAACGGATGATGAGATGAAATATTTTATATTATCATGATTCTACCACCATCATGGGATTTCACAGAGATTGAGAACCATCTACCTATTAGAAAGCTTCAATACAATGATTTCTATGGTGCACATTTAAGTGGAGAAATATGTAGAAAGTTCATGGACCTCACACATAGTCGAGATGCCATTGCATGAATTTGAGCGCATCTTTTGGGCCCTTTAAGATACATTTTTCATCATGTCTAATGCTATTTTCCCACTAAAAAATTAAAGAATGGATTTTATTTTATTGTTTCTTATGTTTGGTGTGATTCTTTTCCAATAAAGCATGTTCATTATTTTATTGAATTCTTGATCCCTATAGAAATGTAGAAATACAGTTCTCAATCATTGTGGTCATACCCTATACATATTCAAAACCTAGTTGAAAGCTAATTACAATGGTGTAGTTTATGGCATGATTGATAAAAAAAAGGTTTATATTGACCTACATAACGTAGGCAAGAATCCATCATGGTTACACGGATAGGTACAATTTCCTTTCGAGAGGATCTCACACCTTCCCTTGCTCTTTCTCTCGAGAGGCCTTGTGTGCTTTCCCTCCATGGGATGGTTGGGTTATCTTTGATGTGACTTAATCCAAGCCTCGTCGGTTTTTCTCCTTTCTCATCTTCTCAAGGGATTGTGAATGATCCATCTTTTGTCTCTACACGTTTATCTTCTTTTCTACTTGAGTCATAACGACTAGAAGCTCCCCAAATTACACCACTAGTCCTAGGCAAGTGCACATGTGTTTTCTTTGCTTCTTGGTTTCTCTAAGCAACATTAATCATGTGCAAGGGATAGGAGTTACCTTGAGTGGTGGTGGATATAATTTCCTTCAACCAATCTTTGGTGTAATGTTCCTTTGGAACTACAGAAGGTGCATTCATAAATCTATCAATGTGATGTTCCTGAAAGAAAAAGAGAAAGAAGGAACAGCTTGTATGAGCAATTCTTATACAACCATTGTTGAAAAGGACACAAGCAAACATCAATACAAGAGCTTGTTAAATCAATTTTCAAAATAGGTAACAAATAAATTTTCACCTTTTTGTTGAAATGCAATTTTTTAACCACCTCCTTCTTTTGGGGATCCACCTATGGCAAGCATAGAATTGAAGGAATGAGTGAAGGTAGATGGTTTCCCGTGGGCTCTTTCTATCCTTGCATTATTTTTCTTTATTCTCAATAAGCAAAGGGAAACTCCTTGCTTAATAGGTCTCCCTTGCCATCTTTCACATCAAGTTTAGGTTGTCGTATCTTATTCCATAGTCAAGCAGTGCTAGCACTTTCTCACTTTGAGTTGCGATAGCTAGTTCTACTTTTGTACTCGTCTATTAGTATTCATTTTACATCCATTGGATAGACAATAAAGTTTTCTTAACTTTATTTGATTCTTAGTTAATTCACTCGGTCAATTTTTAGTAATTTTTGAAAGAGGATGTATATGATACTATTCAGTGTAGATGATGAAGTTTTCTACTAAGTTTGAAAAGACAAGGTGCATGGAATGATTTAGTGTAGACAATGATCAAGTTGAATAGTATGTAATGGAGGCATGTTTCGCCCAATCTAGGGCATGATTTTATTGAGATAAGTTGTGCAAGATATGTTTAAAATCTTAGTTTGTAGAGGTAGATATTCTTTCCTTTTCTTTAGAAAACTTACTGGTGAGGTAGAAATTGGGTACTTGGGGTGCTTCTTACCCACTTTTTAATGTTATTCGGGATAAAATAATCTCCAATTTGTTGCAATAAGAATTAACTATTGAGGATCCAATAATAAAATATTATTCTCATGCAAAAATTGAACTTCAAACCTTGTTAAAAATACAACTCTTATGATTTTCAAAAATCTCTATATCACTCCAAAATTGGTTACGTGAGACTAATGATTATCATAAAAAAAAGACTCACATATATACACACACACACACAATGGTGCCTTAGTTGCAGATTTTGCAGACAAAAAGCCAAAGATATAATGATTGAGTATGAAACCTTATGAGGTATCAAAGAAGACAAATTGAAGAAGTAATTTCTATCAGTCTCATGAATAATACGAATTCCTATTAAATAAGAATAATACGAATTGGTGTATCATAACATCATCCAATGTCTAGCATGTTGAGTGTATCATTCAACTAGGCAAAGTTAGTAGCATCCAATTTTTTCATGACATTTCCAACCTTCTCCCTTGAGAAAATGTGTCGATGTCATCTTCATTTTCAAAGACGTCTTCTCTAACAAAGTGATAGTGCATACACTTCATATATTATTCCAAAATAGTAGGTTTTTCTCTACATAAATGCAAGTCCTTAAACAACTCCTTTAACCACATGGTGGCACATTTTGAAAGGTAAATCTAGCTTGTTTCTCAAAGCTTCATGAGATGAATTTGGATCCAATGTAGAAAACATAATCAAATCTATCTATAATTTGCTTTAATGGTTGATGATGCAATCCTAGATTATTTATTTGAGATTCATGAGATGACTTTGGATGCAAGCATGAAAAAAATATCAAGATTTGCTTATTCTATCTTCCTTGGATCAAACAATCCCTGAGTTATTGTAATCTTATAACAATCCTTGAGTTATTGTATGCTTGATATATATAAGGAATTTTCTTCCTACATTGAGATTTTCAATTATCAGGGCATTTAAGAATTGAGATAATACCACTACAACACAGGACAACTCTATTCTTATAGTTATTGCATAATTTTAGAATTATAACTATACTTCTTTATAATGTTACATTTTTTATTTGTTGTCTTTCACCTACACTTGGTTTACCATTGTGAGCAATGGGCTATGTGTGTGGTTTATTCCCACTCATTCCAATGTTGTATAACATGCCTAGTCGGTATTTCCTTTGGAATAGGTATGATCTATCCATCATGTACACAACATATTCCACAAAAATGCTTGAGAAAGCAACGGTATAATATCTTGAATTTCTTCTCAAAATGTGAATTGATGTTTTTCATACTTTTATATCATTTAGGGCATCAATATTGATGCATCTATATGTTGGAGTTAGGCATCTACAGAAGCACGCGAAGAGCACAAGGAAGAAGAAGAAGCTTGGAGCACAACACACAATACTAAATGTATTACCACTAGAATGTACAAAGATAAGTAACCCATTAGGGCTATAGACATATATACAAGCCGGGGGGAAAAATCCTAAAGAGGGAGAAAAGGACCCGAGTAGTCCTAGTGTGTTCACACGCATCAATACCTAAACATATCAATAAATCCCCTTCAAGAGTGATGCGGTGAACAAGGAGCAGACACTCATGTATAAGGAAGTGCCAAGCTACGTTGAATCAATCCACAAAAGGAACTAAGCCCAAATCTTTGTGTAAAGCATTAAATCTCTCCCTACAGAGAGCCTTCGTGAAAAGGTCTGCAATGATCTCTCTGCAATTCAAGTAGTCAGGTACCACTCAGGTACCAAAAGATGCGCTTAACCACCTACCAATGCTTGACACCTGGGCAATGCATAAACCTTCTCATCTGTGAGATAGAAAACTAAATATTTGGTTGAGTAATGCATAAGTAAATCAAGCATCCAATAGCCAGCTGATAGAGAACAACATCAAATGCATCTCCAGCATCATGAAGACTCAATCATAAACCTATCTACATAGGAGTGGCAATAGGTTTAAAGTCTTCAAGGCCAACATGATGCAATAATGTGTCAATATATTTTGTTTGACACAAAGCTATTCGGCCATCAACTTGCATAAAATCAATGCCTGAATAATGATGCAAATGCCCCAAATCACACATCTCAAATGAGGCATGCAACTCAGCCTTGAAATCACTAATATGCTTCTTATGAGGACCAATGAGCAACATGTCATCAACATACACAACAATGATGAGAAGCACATCATTAGCAAGCTTAACATATAACATGCTTTTAGTTTGACTATTCTGAAAACCATATGCAATCAAATAGGCATGTATCTTTTCATATCAAGCATGTGGTGCTTGCTTGAAACCATATAATGCCTTCTTTAACGTGCACACCTACTTTTCATGCCCTTTCTGCACAAAGCAACGGGGCTGAAAAACATACACTTCCTCATGCAAGTCACCATTCATAAATGTTGTTTTAATGTACAACTCATGTACATTCCAACCATGATGAGCTACAAGTGCACAGATGCTATGAACAATAGTCATTCGGCACATAGGTGCAAAGTTTTCATCCAAGTCAATGCCTCTTTACTCTGCATAACCCTTTGCAACAAGCCTAGCTTTATACCTGTCAACTCTTCAATGAGGTTTAAACTTCAGCTTGTATACCCACTTAGTACCAATGGCCATCTTGCTAGGAGGCAAGTCACATAAAGACCAGGTACCATTTTTCATAATAGGATTTAGACATTGCATGCAACATAGTCGTCAAATCTCTTCTAATGAGAAGCAAACAACTCTCAAAAGACTAGGCAATGCCAACCTATGAGCAAGCATCTTTTGCATGAAGCTTGATTCATTGGTAGATTCAATAAGGAAATGCATTTAAATAGATGAGAGGACTTGAGTGAAACCCAAAGATAAGAAGAATCCACAACCATGATCCACATTAGGACCACCATCTAGAGAGGAACATGGAGACATGATTATGAATACCTATAACTCATAAAAAAATGCTTCAACGTTTGAAGATATGATTGAATATATTGGAACTATCAACAAGCACCACCTCCTTCAACTTCTCTAGAGGAATTTCCTTGTGAATATGTATCTCCAAATCATTATAGGAGAGGCTTAATTGTTCCTAGATCTGTCGCACTACTTGCCCTAGGGACTCAACAAGTAGGTACTTTGGAGCAAGACTTAGAGCTATCAAATTCAAATCCTTACGTTCCACAATCTCCTTTACTAGACCAAGCCTACAATCTGCTAAGAGTATCTCATTGGATACGATCTAGACAACCTATGCATGCTCAAGGAATTGTAGAGATCCGTATGAGGCAAACCCTACAATAGCAATATTATTTTTAAATACAACCAGGTATACCCTAGAGAAAAATGGAGTAGCAAAGAGAAGAAATAGAACCATAGTAGAAGGTCATTGGCACAAGGTGGATCTACAAGGAAAAGAAGAATTTGGATGGCTGAATTAAGAGGTACAAAGCAAGGCTTGTAGCCAAGGGATCTTCACAAACCCAAGGCATTCAGTATGAAGAGACATTCTCACCTATGGCGAAAATGCCCACAGTTAGAGTACTTATGGGTGTAGCATCTTGCAAGAATTGGAATATCTATCAAATGGATGTTAAAAATGCATTTCTAAATGGTTGTATTTCAGAGGAGATGTATTATGCTCAACCTTCTCATTTATAAGATCAATCATATCCAGAATATGTACGCAAGTGAAGGAAAGGGTTGTATGGCTTTAAGCAAGCTCCTAGAACTTGGAATCGTAGACTTGGCACTTACTTACAGGAGAAAGGCTTTATGGTAAGCAAGGAATATCCTTCCATCTTCATCAAGAGCAATCAATCAAAGGTCATATACCTCTATGTATATGTGGATGATAAAATCATTACAAGAAGTGATGTAGATGAAATCAAGAAGATCAAAGCTCAAATGAACGAAAAGTTTGAGATCAATGATCTTTGCATACTGACATACTTCCTAGGTTTGGAATGGGTATATATAGAAAAAGGTATGTTCTTAACCCAGAGAGAGTACATTGGAGATATTCTTACCAAGTTCAAGACGGAAAATACAAATATTGCAGATACGCTCTTAAGGTAAAATAAAAATTAAGTGTTCATGTAGGTGAACTCATTGAGGATGTAACTAGCTATCAAAGCTTACTTAGAAACCTGAATTATGATGTTCTAACTAGAGTAGATATATGCTATTGAGTTACGTTGTTGATTCACTTCATGCACACTCCAAGGAAACCCCAATGGAAGTAGCCAAGAGAATCCTGAAGTATTTGAGGAGTACAATACACGAAGGATTACTATCCATACACATTTGATATCAATGTTCAACCTTTTTGATGCAGATTGTGTAGGCTCTAAAGATAAAAGGAGAAACACATCAGGTTACATTAGTTTTGTCTGTATTAGATTGATATCATGGTCTTCCAAGAAGATACCTAGAGTTGCTCTTTCATCAATTGAGGTTGAATACAGGCGACTTGCAAATGCAACACAAGAAGCTATGTGGATTAGAAGCTTATAATCTGATTTATGGTTGAATACTTCAACTCCACATATATTTGGGGACAACATTAGTTCATTACATCTTATTTCTATTCCCATCTCTCATGCCAAGACCAAACATATATAGATTCAATACCATTATGTCAGGGAAATGATTACGAGTAAGTAGATACAATGCTTATATATATCTATACAACAACAATATGCAGATATGATGACAAAGACATTGGATGGAAGCAAATTAAATAGTTTCAAATCAATGATTGGACTACATTGAATCATGAAGGTATGAAGACTCAAGCACCTTCAGCTTGAGGGAGAGCTGTTTATACACTCAGCAAGCCTAAGTGCTTGGCTATGTATTATGGGCTACACATCATTTCATTTCCTCACAAGAAAGAACTACTTATGAAACTATGCTAGCCATTTTGGGCATAGTTACTTTGAATAATTATAAAATTCAAGAGAATAAATAATCTCATGAATTAAGGAAGCTTAACCCATGACTCATGAGATAAGAGGAATCAATTCAAATCATCCATAAAGTATAGCATCACTTTTAGGTACGCGAAAAAACAAATTGGAACTCAAATATGAGTATAGATAGACATGCTTTTAGTCATGGCCTAGGATAGCCGTTCTAAGAGACATTGATGTCACTTATCTTGGTCTTTTGAGCTACTATCTCGGCATTCAGTTTGTATCTGTTGAGGGGTGGATTTTTTATGCATCAAGCAAAGTATGTTGGAAAACTACTTCAGCGTTTTGACTTTGAGGATTGCAAGCCAATTTCCACACCAGTTGAGACAGGATTCAGGTTCTGAGTTGAGGATTCCAGTGATGCATTTGACACTTCTCTTTATCAGCAAGCTGTGGGATGTCTTATATATGCATGCAACACAAGGCAGGATATATAGTATACAGTTTCCCAGTTGAGTCGATCCATGCATAGCCCTGACACTAAGCATTGGCAAGCAGGGAAACGTGTGTTTAGATATCTTTGAGGCACTTTGAGCTTAGGTCTCTTTTATGGAAGAGATATTCAGCCATGCTTGCATGCTTTTACAGATAGTGATTGGGCTGGTTGTTAGGATACTTGCGTGTCCACTAGTGGTAATTGCTTTTTCCTTAGAGACTCATGCATATCTTGGTTCAGTAAGAAGCAACCTACAGTGGCAACATCGAGTTGTGAAGCTGAGTACAGGGCAATTTTCACAGCTACAGTGGGTTGTATATGGTTGAGACGCCTATTGATGGATCTTTGCATGGAGATTGATGCTGCTACGCATATGCTCACTGATAGTCAGAGTGCTTTGGCTGTTAATGCATGAAACCTAGTGTTTCATGCATGGACCAAACATATTGAGGTGCATTACCACTATGTGAGAGAGCACCTCATGCAGGAGATATTGATTTGGTATATGTGCCTACACAAGATAATGTGGCAGACATATTCACCAAAGCTCTTCCACGGGAAAAGTTTGAAGCTTTTCGCATAGCTTTAGGCTTATTACCTTGTGGGGGCTGATCTGCCCCTCCTTCAGTGTGTTCACATCATTCACTCGAGGGAGGTTTGTTACACTTATGTGTTCCTCGAGTAGCTTTGATATGAACCTTTTCCCTATACATTGACACATTTTACTCTAGTGCTGGCTAGACGTTTTTTTCACCATATTACCACATAATTGATACTCCCCTATGTGGTGGTACTTTGTACTTAGAGATTTATTCAGCTCTTACTTTAGTTCGGTTCATCATCAATAGAGAGAGCTATTCTAGCCATCGTCTTCTCCGTGTCTCTTGCTGTGTTTGTGCTCCTTGTGTGTGCTTCTCGTGTGTCTCTCGCACTTCCACACACACCCAACACTAACATTAGGCATGATACTCTCAAAGAGATTCTATATTTCATGCAAAGCCTTGCTAAGTCAATGAGGAAAATAGTGGAAGCGTTTAGACATTGCATGGAACATAGTTATCAAATTGCTTCTTATGAGAAGAAAACAACATTGTTTCTCAATAGACTAGGCAATGCCAACCTATGGGCAAGCATCTTCTGAATGAAGCTTGGTTCACTGGGAGATTCCATAAGGAAATGCATTTAAATAGATGAGAAGACTCGAGTGAAATGAAAAGATAAGGACAAGCCACAACCACGATCCACATTCAGATACTTACCTAAAGAGGAATATGCAGGCATGATTGTTAACACCTATAATGTATAAGAAAAGTGCTTCAAACATTTGAGGAGTTGATTGAATATGTTGGAACTATTAACAAGCACCACCTCCTTCAACTTCTCTAGAGGAATGTCCTAGTGAATATGTATCTCCAAATCTTTATAGGAGAGGCTTAAGTGCTCCTAGATCTGTTGCAATACCTTCCCTAGGGACTTCAGAAGTGGGGTATTTGGAACAAGACTAAGAGCCATAAAATTCAAATCCTTGTGTTCCATAATCTCTTTTCATAGACCAAGCCTACAATCCTCTAAGGGCATCTCATCGAATACGATCTACACAACCCATGCATGCTCAAGGAATTGCAAAGATCAACATGAGGCAAACCCTACAATAGCAACATTATTTCCAAATACCCACGAGGTATGCTAATTAGAAGAGTACACAAAGCACAGTGTCCACAAGGAATCATCAGGTGACATCTCAATCCGCATTTACAACAGCACATAACATAGAAAGAATAGCCTCCTCACCCACTGTATACAACTACTCTCAGTTTATCAAGTGCATGATAAATCTTCTCCTGAATGAATATCCATACCACTCAAGATGAGCTGGATAGAATGATCTTGTGAATCTAAGAACCTCTACTTCTACTCTAGTGAGCATGAAAAAGAAGAGTCACGCAATGTAGAATGGCAAGTGACTCAAGTAAACATAGACAAGCTTTGAAGAGCTCAACCAGCTCATCTAGAGCCACCTCATAAACCTGAAGCATTCCTTTCACTAGTGTTGAAGTCAAGATGCTATGTAGATTGTTGAATCCCTGGTTGACTTAAGGATTGCCCAAAAATCGCCGCAACAATGTCGATGGCTATTCAAGCCTACTAAGTCAGACTTGTCAGCTAGGGAGAAACATAAATGGGCATGGTCACCTTTTCCATCGTCCTTGTTACCTTCAGTTTCATCCACTATGGGCGTGTACACGAGAGAGCAAGATGATTAAGAATTGTATTTCTATATTTTTACAGGGATAAGGAACATAAGAAAATAGCACAAATCCTCTATTAAAATGGAATCTCCATAAACATGAGAGACAATAAAACATAATCATTTCCTAAGGGTCCCAAACACGAGCTCAAAATGAGATCCAAGAACTTTCTACATATCTCTCCACTGAACTTTCTAATCTCTATGATGAATATATCCAGGATGGTGGTGGCTTCATAATACGCAAAACATAGTTGAATGTCTCCGTGGTGGAAGAAGTATCATGAAGCTTTCTTAATAACTAGACTTTGCTTTTATGCTTGGAAGAAGAGCTGCATGGTTTTTGTCACTCAAAACATAGAAACCCAAAAGAGAATCTCACCTATGGTAACATGACAAGGGTACACTAGCTTATGTTGTATGGGAATTTTTCAAATTCATGGGAGCCCCCATTGTTGGACATTTGAATGGAGGAAGGAACTTCACCTCATAAAAGACAACGACGTCAACAAGAGGGCCTAAACTGAAGGGAAAAAGCAAAATGGAAATGGGGATTTGCCTCATATAATAATAGAAAATGTCACTTCATAATGTCCAAAATCAAAAGCTCACTTCATTGCTCGTGCCCAACCTTCAAATGCAAAGAAACATAAAAATAATCAAGTCCCTTTTATATTGGAAAAAACAGCAAACAATGCATGCTGCAAAGACAATGTTAGAAAGAGTCATAGAGACGACAAAATAATCCTGCTGAGTTTAGAACAACATATTTGAGAAATGGAGCATTTTGCAAAATTAATTCCCAAAATGTAACTACATGAATGTTTCATATCAGAGTCTCAAGTACAGCTTGAACTCCATACCCGGCTCTCAAGTACAAGCGGCTGTGGAAGTAGGTAACCTAAATGTTACGAAAAGGCGTGTCAACAAAGAAGAGGTAACTGTGTGGCGGAGAGAAACTACAACAGCAGCAACAGAAGAAACAGCAAGGCGATCAGTTAGAGATGGTGGGCGGATGATGTCTGCTGTGATCAACAAAGCCAGGAGATGGATCATCACACAAGCCGTGAGAGGGGCCTGACGGAGGCACACGGATGTGCTAAACTCGGCGTTGTCGGTAAAACTAAATTCAGCCCCGTTATGAACCTCCTCCATTGACGACGGTGTGCGTTGCGGCTTGATTGGCGCAGGGGGATAGTCAGGGAATTCGTCGGATGAAGGGCCGGATGCTGGAACAGGCGATCGTCTGCGGGGCATATTACGGTGGAAAGAGCTCTTGGCTGCTGGTATGTAGTCCGAGAGATCAGTGAAAGAAGGAGCAGATGGTGGGATGGGAATCCGCGGTGCAAGATTTAACTGACCAGGGAAAACATTCTGTTCTTCATCTCCGTTCTGAATCCCTGTCGATCCACGAAGGTTGTTCACAACGTCTACAGTTTCTTGGACATTATTTCCTTCATCGCCAAGTTGCTGCTGGGCGTGGAGCAAAGAGCGCGCTCCAAAAACAGTTCCTGCATGCACTTTTCTGATTTCCGTAAGCGCGGACGCCAGACGAGATCATATAATGAAGAATAACGACAGCACAGAAAGGAAAAGGAAGGGATGACGCAGGCAGAGGAAATGGAAGATCGAGAGAGAGAGAGACACAGAAAAAAAGAGAGAGAGAGAAGGTTCGAGGACTAACGCATACACTAACAGACAGAGAGTGTGTGTTTTCGAGAACTAACTAACCCACACACTATGAGAGAGAGAGAGAATCGTCGAAAACTAACGCACACACTTAGTGAGAGAGAGAGAGAAAGAGATTCGTCGAAAACTAACGCACAGAGAGAGAGAGTCAAGGTTGCGAAACGAAGGAACCAAACTCACCAGTGGTTAGAAGAAGCAGCGCCAAAGTGAGGGCAGCACCAGATGTGAGGGAAATCATTTTCCTTTCCGCAGACATGAGCTAAAGACGTAGCATTCTACCTCGAAGCATAAATAAGACCTTATAGGTCCGTCGGCTCAGAAGAACTCGACAAGTTTCGACTCCCCTTGCGTAATAATTTTACATTTGAAGTAGAAATATTATATATAAAACCTAAAATAGGCGTTCCTTGGATTAAGGATTGGGGCATGCCAAGTTAATTGATTCAAGCATCTTCTGAGTTATATAGTTAATAGCTCTTGACATGCTAATTGTTTCCCTCACAAACAAATAATTGTCATCCATAAAGATGTGCTAGAGTATACCTAGCCATTTTCCGAGCCCAAACCCAAACATATAGATTCTACTTGGACTTGAACTTATGGCACAAGAGGTGTAACCCTAAGTTCAAATGGAGGGGGAGAACACTCTCTCATGACTTTTATCATGGTGGCCATGAAGAATGAAAAGTTATGAGTTTGGATAGATCTCAAGAAGCTCAATGCAATAATGGTCCATGACAATTATTGTTTTTGAATCATCGATCGTCTTCATGATAGGGTGGCACACCAAGAACAAAAAAAGAAACTATCAAATGAGATATCTTTGCATTTTTTGCTCATGCTGTTTGACTCAACAAATGTCTCAGCTACCTTCTAATGCCTAATGTGCCACGTGAATTTTATGAAACTTCTCGAAAGGTACATAGATAATCTCTATACATATGCAAAACAACACATTATGCATATTCCAAACCTATATTCAATGTCTGCAAAATGTAGACAATACTATGTGTGTCAAAACCCAAAAGAAAGATGTCACTTCATGGTGCAAAGCAAGTAAGATTTTGGGACACATTGTCTCCAAAAATAGGACCTCCACATGAAGATAAGATCAAATTCATATACAGCTACAAAATCCTACAAACGTCAAGAAAGCTCAAGATTTTATTGGACATTGTGTTTAATATCAATGGTTCATTCATTCATATGTTTTCCATCATAGGTGAACCCCTATTTCGAGCATTGAACAAATTTAAATGGATTGATGATTGTGAGAAAGCATTCCAACCCAATTTAGGAGGCTCGTGATTGGCTTAAACCTCTCCTTGGACATGTTTCTAGCAAAGATTAAAGACTTGAAGCAACATTTGATTTCTACTGATGAAGTTATACCAGATAGCTCACTGTGGAGACTGTTGTGAATGGTCTTCCTGATTCATACTAGAGTTTTGCTTCTACTCTTCATTTGATGATGAAAGGAAATCCAAATGCCTTTTTGTTTGAAGAGTTGGTTTTTGATCTAGTGCAGGAAGATCTATCTAGCCAGAACATGTCCATTATGCATATCGCAGATCAATCTTTCCTAGCTAGTCAGAAGGGCAAACGTAAATGGAGCTCATCTACTAGTAAGTAGAAATCTGCAAATGCCTTACATTCCAAGGAGGAAGACAAAGATGAGAAGAAATTAGAAAAGCAAAAATTGTGTCGCAAATACTGTAAAGCATGTTGATATGTTTAGGTAGTGATATGTGTGAACACACTAGGACCGTCGAGGCACTTTTTCCCTCTTTAGGAGGTTTTTTTCCCCTGGCTTGTATATACGCCTATTTCCCTAATGGGATACTTATCTTTGTACATTCTCTAGTAATACATTCAGTATTGTGTGTTATGCTCCAAGCTTCCTCTTCTTACTTGTGCTGTTCGCGCT